>OZ034802.1:47101239-47122460 GCA_964028335.1 Altica lythri | reverse complement strand
TAAGATTTCTATGGTTCTATAAACAGAAATAATACGGTATTCTATACACTTAAAAAAAAAAGGTGGGTATACACGAGACGTGAGCCACGATTGTGACTCACGAAAGCGTGACTTACGGTTTGTGTAAACAAATCAATTCGTATTTCACGATGGTGGAATTATCGTTCACGAACCTGTCACGACTGGTTCGTACAATATCAAACCATGTTGGATATTTCAGTCGTGAAAGCTGAAAGCTCAGTCGTGGTGTGCACTGTATAATATAAAGCATATTTGTTTGTTTGTAAAATATTAATTTATTATATACTAATATATTATATATAGGTTAATAATTATAGATTTATATATTATAAATTAAATTATTGCAACTACAACATATTAAATTGTAAAAGTACCTACAAAAAGTTGCAAACGATATGAGTGTAAAGAATGTTATGAAAATGAACGATGAACAAACTATGAATTTCATAGATTATTACGAAAAGGAGGAAGTTTTATGGAACACAAAGTTACAGGCATATAGAAATAGAGATGCTAGAGGCGAAGCTGTGAAAAGAATAGTATCAGCCATGAATATTGAAGGTTTGTTATTTTCCATTTATTATTTCGTTTTCAAATACTATGCACATTGAACCCGTTATTAGCTACCTATATTAATATTGTGGCCCACTTGGCATTAAATTAGTATTATCTGTAATAATATTATTAATTAATTTAACATAAATAACTTTATTTATACTTTCCATAAAATGTCACTTAACACCTTTATTCACTCACCCCTTCAATTATTAATTTATTTCACATATCTATTTCAACTGATGAAAACAACTACTTTATTTTTTAAGGTTTTGGACCTGATCATGTGATAAGCAAATTTAAAAATTTAAGGAGTTCATATTGCCAAGAACTGAAAAAAATTGCAAGTAGTGAAAAATCAGGAACATCTGTAGAAGATATTTACGTACCACATGTAATTTGGTTTAGTAAAATGAATTCATTTTTAAAACCATATGTGACTATGAGAGATACATGCTCAAATTATGTAAGTATATTTAAATAATTAAATTCAAAATATAAGCGTGTTATAAATTTATTTAATTAATTTCCACTGCCATGAAACAGCTCCTTCTCCGTTGAAATATGCACAATAGTCATCTCTAATTTTCTTAGCGTCTGTGCAGGCATTCCTGTTATTTGTTGGCACGAGATCAGTCAAGCAACTTTGGTTTTGTCTCCATGTTCCATTTTTGATTTCATAGTTATAATCTTCATGATCAATAAGACCCGGTGGTAAATAGGCTTGATTTGGTTTTCGTAACCAGTTATGTATAGCACAACATGCGTGAACAATTTTATCTACTTTATCAGCTATAAAGGGGATTGGTTTGTCAAAAATTCTGAATTTACTCACAAGAGTTCCAAAAGCATTTTCTGATATTCGTCTTGCTCTGGACAATCTATAATTGAAAATTGTTTGTTCCCTTGTTAAGTTTCTTCTGTTATATGGTTTTTATTAGATATGTCTTTAGCGGGAAAGCATCATCAGATACAATAACAACATTTTCAGGGGTATTAAGTGTATTGTTTTCCAATGCTTCAAAAAAAGAGCTTTCTCGAAATACACCACCATCTGATGTCTTTCCATTTGCACCAACATCAATATACGTAAAACAGTAATTGTGGTCAAATAATGCTAATAATAATAGGTGGTGCTTTAATGAGTATATGTTTTCCATCCATTGCTCCGATACATCTAGGAAAGTTCCATCTATTTTGAAAGCCTTGTTCAATTTCAACCCACAATTTTCTTGTACTTGGTAGGTACCTAAGATAAAAAATATTTTTCAGGTAACGTCAGAAATAAATAATAGTAAAGATATTAAAAATACTGATCGTAAAAATCAAAATAAGAATGAGTTAAATGAAAGTTTTCAAATACAAGTCAGTAATAATGAAGTAGAATTAAATTTAACAAAACTCGCTCCAAGTACTTCTAATAGTTATACTAACAGCACACCTAGTAAAAAAAAAGTGTTTAAAAATCCGCGAAAAAGATATTGGAATTTTACGAATAGAAAATTAGAAACTTTAAGATCGAACTCTAATGAAACTGATACCGTGTTAGCTGCTGTAAAACAATTGGAGAGTATTGCTGAAAGAGCTCAAAAATTAAGTAAAAAAGAAGACAGTTTTGATCAGTTTGGTAAATACATAGCATCGGTATTAAGAGATCTACCACTTAAAAAAGCATGTTTATTACAACAAAATATGACCAATATGATTATGAATGAAATAATACAAAATGATAATGCAAATGAATGAACAACAAAGATCTTCAAGTACAAATACGTATACAAGTGATATTGGATCTCCTGACATGTTTGAAGAACTATTATCAGAAAGTCCATTCACTGAGGCCGAAAATAGCAGTTATATGCTTACAGATTTATCAAATTCAAAAATGTAAATTGTTTTATATATTATTCTTGTTAATGTTCATTAGTATATAAAAGAAAGTTGTAATTTTTTTTCAGTTTTTATAAGAGTTAAATTTTGTTTGTATTGCAATTAAAGTATTTATGCAAAAAGTTGAAAATAAAGTATTTAAATTCTTAATTAAAAAAAACAGGCGTATATTTAAATATTTTTTAAACTTACTTCAATAAATTCTGCAAGAGCTGCGTATATTTTAGTACAAACTTCAGATAGAAATAAACTAATGGTACTTTTAGGTACTCTAAAAACATATTCCAAGCTTTTAAACGAATCACCCGTAGCTAAGTAGCGAAGTGTTATTTTGAGTTTAGTATCTGCTGGTATAGCTTCCCCCATTGTTGTATTCAATTTTTGTATCTTAAATTGAATTTTATTTAATACAAAATCAAAGTGTGTATCTGAAATTCTTAAAATGTTTTTGAAATATTCTGGATTTTCATTTCGTTATTCACGGGGAATAAATGCAGAGCCACCATTATTGTTCCGTCTTTGAATCCACTGCCTTACCCACCATCTTCTTTTCCTTCTTCTTTTTAACTTCAATTTGTCAATTTCTGTTAATCGTTGTTTTAGTTGTTTAGCCAATACACCGGACAAAACAGCACAATCTTCCGCTACTAACGATTCCATTGTACTGAATGAAAATCGCGTTCACGTGTAAACACCATCACGATTCGTGTAAACCCACCTTTACAATAACAGCTAAGATATAAAATAGGTTTGTTCCAACAGACCAAAGAACCATTCTAGAACCGTTGGAGAACTGCGAAGTAGACGAATTCTCGATATCTTTGAAGTACTGAACGGTTTTTTGGTCTGTTGGAACAGACCTTATATTGTTATTTATGTATACTCTGTTTAAGCTAAAAGTGAACTAGGTATATGTTGAATTTAGACAATTAAAATTCACCTTTTGATTTCTTATTAACTCGATTTAAGAGAGTACTTACATATTGAGATATAGATAATAAATAAACAGATAGGAAATACAGGTTAAAAGATATAAATAATACCTTAATGTACAGGTAAGAAATACAAAGAGATAGAGAAAATATGAAATATAAATACACAATTAAGAAATACAAAAAAGATAAAAAAAACACACCACGGGTTTTTAAAGGTAATTACGCCATTGCACAACAATAGGTAGTTCGGTTTGATAAGTACATTTAAAATTCAATTTTCCATAGAAATAAACGGTACTTTCATCTACGATAAAGGTATACAGGTAAAACAAAACTTAAGGTAGCTTCTTAGTGTTTCAAAGGTAAGGTGAAGATCAGATTGCTTCATTATCTCGGTAATACGTACCGTAATACGGTAATAATGTTAAATCTAGACTCTTCTCTGGTCTCGATTAACATGTAGTTTGCGAATAAACCATCAGCTTAATCTTCCTAGGTAGACGGTAACGAAATATCAGACTAATCTTAGTCATAATTACCAGATACTTGAAGGAATTCTGAAAGATAACACTATCAGGTAATCTTTAGATGAACTCTTCAATCGGAACAAATGAAACTAGGTACTCAAAACACTTAAGTTTTAGAAACGAAAAAAAAACGGTAAATTGAAGCTTTTTTACTAAGGGTTTCTTGGTAAGAGCCAATCCCCAAGTGAGTAAGTTTTCAAAAGGGTGGGTCTTAAATAAATTCATACGAGAGCACTTGGTTAAAAAAAGGGAAATTATTGGTTAGACAGAAATTCTCGTAGCATCAGATGTAAGTAAATATGGTAATTTTGTCACTTAGACCATTCTACCTGATTTTAGGAATTATGGAAAGTTTTTCACGACAGGTTTGGCGTATATTTCGAAAAGAAACAATAAAAGATAAGTTAATTAAAAGGTTTTTTAAAAATGCTACAATCATCACAAAATAAATAATTGAATTTAGAAAAAAATTGATAAAATAAAAATTTTAAATGGGCAAAACGAATACCTAACCGTTTTACCCTTATCCCTAAGAAAAAAATGAAATATATTTTTTTAATATCCACAGCAAATACAGGTATTGTTTTGATTGAACTTTCATAGAATCGCCGGTGGTGCCGTGGGGTTAGAACAAATCACAGTAACGCCATCTCTAATAGATATCTCGAAAAAACGATTATTCTTCTTACTATGCTATATATATATGTATATATATATATATATATATATATATATATATATATATATATATATATATATATATATATATATATATAAACAACAAAGGGTTAAGTAACAGGATGCAGCCAGTAGGATGAAAAAAGTACACTCTTTTTACTTTAGTGAGAGCTTTCGGAATGACTTTATTCCTTCTTCAGTCACAACTACAATAAAGTGAAAAAAGGAACTATTACTACTTTAATACAATTCATAATAGGATACAAAAATTTTTTTAAAAGAACTTTTAACAACTACTTACTGTAAGTTGAGATTAATTATGAAGAACTGCATACAAACGAAAAATGATGAGCACATTATTGAATGATATTAACAACACATTATTACTTTTTTCACAGTACAATTTGAAACAAAATTGGATTACTAAAATTCACATGTGGTCTAACGGAAATGTTTTTTTAAAACCTTGAAGTTTGTTACAAACTTGGCATGTCAAATTTTCAAATCTCTTCTTCTTTTTATTGTACAGAAACGTTCTGTGTTAAATGCAAATAGATAGTTAGTTGTTTTTTGATATTGGGGTCAGGGCAGAGGGTCAGGGTCACTCTCAACTCCTCAAGACTCAAGACTAGTTGGCAGTAGCCCCGCACCCAACATCAAAAACAATTCTAAGCAATTTTATATAGTTTCTGATAAATCTAAAAATGAATTGTTATTAGTTTGTAAAGACTTTTCTATATGTAATATGTTAGAGTAAATTATGTTTAAATTCTGTATGTCAGTTTTTTTATTAATTGAATTAGGGTTGTTATTGATGTGAACCATTTCTAAGAAACATCTTTTGAAACCATTTTTTTCACATGCCAAAATTGTTGTATCTTCAAAATTTGCTCTATGACCTATTTCAATGCAGTGTGTTGCTAGTGCACAAGATTCCTTACCAAGTCTTATATCACTCTTATGTGAAACTATTCGATCTTTAAGTCTTCTAGAAGTTTGCCCAATATAAGATAATTCACAATCATTACATTTCACCTCATAAACAACATTTGCCCTGAGCATTTTATCAGTTTTATCTTTGGTTTTGGTGAATAGTTGTTTTACAGTTTTAACTGGTTTGTTAGCTATAATAACATTTTGATTCTTTAAAATTTTTGATATTTTTGGTGTGATATCTTTGATAAATGGAACTCCAAAATATTTTTTAAGGGTTATTTCGTTATCAGGTATGTGTTCAACTAACTCTCCAATCCGCACATTACTGGTGGAAAAAATTAATTTGTTCAATAACTTAATAGGATATGAGTTCTCTCTAAGTAAATTCACAAGGTATTTTAAACTGTTATGTTTGAGTGTAGGATGACATATTCTGGTGATTCTGTTTTTCATAGCTAAAATTAAGTTGATTTTCATTTTATATGGATGGTAAGAATGGTAGTTAATGTATCTACCTGAACTCGATGGTTTACGATACCAGTCAAGCAGGATCACATTATCATTACCTCTTATTACTCTAGTGTCGAGAAAGGGAACACTGTTGTTGTTATCTTCCCTTTCTATTGTAAATTTTAAATGTTCGTCGTAATTATTAAAGATGTTTAATATTTCAGCTTCACCTGTAACAGGAATCGCCGATAATATGTCATCAACAAACTTTTTTAAAAAAGGTAATTGATAACTCAGCTTAGGAATACACTCAAAGAGTAAATCATCCATAATGTACTGTGCCAAAATTGGAGAGGTCTTTGAACCCATAGGAGAACCCTTTGTTGTTTAACGTAGTCAGCCGTGACTTCCTCTCGGATTACTTTTATATATATATATATATATATATATATATATATATATATATATATATATATATAATGTACAATGTACACACATTTGCCAACTGAGCGGAAGAATGTATGTAGGCAGGTTATTTGTTTTTCGACCAGGTTAGGCATTTTGCCTGAAATATAGATATGTTTTCTCACAGACACACATATCAGTCAAAAGGTTTTTATTTCTAACACTGACCCTTATTCAATGTTTAACCCTTTTGTAAAGCATTTAATAACCTCAAGCTTGAGTTAAATATAGATATGTTTTCTCACAGACACACATATCAGTCAAAAGGTTTTTATTTCTAACACTGACCCTTATTCAATGTTTAACCCTTTTGTAAAGCATTTAATAACCTCAAGCTTGAGTTAAAGGCTAGACTGTTTATTTTCCTGAGGCTGCTCTAATGATAATTTTGCTTAAAATGTCTCCTATATAATAATTACAATTCGTTCTTTAGTTTCTATTGTGTTAGTATATTTTATACTTAAAGTAAATTAGCTTTAAATATCAGCAATCATGGAGTGGGTATATAGATTGCCGATTGCCGTAACCTAGATTTCTGATTCTAGTATAATTCAAAAACAAATTACGGTTAATAGTCTATAAATCACATATCCGTAAATTTAATACTCCAGTTACTCATCTTCTTTAAACCACTGGCGACACCTTTAATTATCTATCATATTATCACCTGGTTATAGGAAAATTTTCGTTTAGACTAGTTAACATGAGTTCATTTAAAGTAAAAACACTTAGCAGAAAGAAGTAGTACCATCATGTTGAAAGAAATATACTGTGTTACATATTGGATACTTGTTTATATAACACATTCACAAGCTCAACAATTTCAGTTTTTAAACCCCATACACTTTCCGTATTCTCCCACTGGAAATCCTTACGTTGGGGTAAGTAGTAATAAATAATTATAATTTAAAATTATAAAGTCTCTAATTTTTTTGGCAGCATGGGATTAATCTGAAAATAGTTGTAATTTATAGGTCATTGTACGTGTAAAAATATTTAAACTTTCATAAAAAATTATAGTTTGTAACTAAATATTATAGTTTTTACGTTTCTAATTAATATCCATTAAAACAGCGGTGTTTTTAGAATTTATTGATCAGTATACTTGAAAATTTTTAAATATAGATACATTCATCTGTCTTTTTTGAAGTTATACTTCTATTCGTACACCCTGTAGAAAAAGATTGTGTAGAGTTAAATGCGAAAAATTATTACATATGTAATGGTGTGAGTAAGAGAAAGACAGAAATACTTATAAGGTATATTGGTCGGTAAAAACAAAGATAAAATATATACCACATGTTATTAGTCATAATTATAAGTCCTTTGAATACCGTTTAAACATTCAGTACATTGAAAAGGGATAGATATACAAAAGACAGTCTGAACTAATGTATGAATATCATAGTGACGGACCACATGATTATTTGACAGATTATTTTATAATTCTGTCACGTAAGTATACATATAAAGTTTAGCATTTTATATTAATAATAATATTCAGTAATGAGTATTCTATTGTAGTCTAAAATACCGTCACATGGTTGCAGTATATTTTGCTCCATGCTTTTAAGGTTTTTGGATACATAAACAGAGTTTTTACCAATAGTGGAGGAAATAAAGCAGCAAAACCTCCAAATTTTATAACGTAAGATGGATCGGAATGCGTTTTTTTGCATTGGATTCGTTAAAGTATCAGGAAATTTGTCGCTATATTTTATAATATAAAAATGGAAATTGCTATTCTGCATTCGAAAAGTACATTCAGACAATAGAGAGAAAACTTACAACTCCTATGTAAGTATTGCTGAAAATGCGTTCAATTTATATATTCGAGGTTTTTGGAGTCGCTGAACACTAATATCACGATTTCAAAAGTCTCCGCGGCACTTGGTGTCTAGGGTATTTACCTCTTCTCCTGGGGTTTTATGTAAATTCTGTACGAAATCAGTGCACACTTGGTACTCGGTGTTTTTTTTGAGTCGCTAAATACGATTATAATAATAGCGATGGTGTTCGAAACACCTGGTGCTTAAGACGGACCTCGTGTCCAGGAATTTTATGCAAATTCGATACAAAAAGAGTGTGCACACGGTACTAGGAGGTTTTTGGAGTCGCTTACCACGAATATCATATAGAAGTATAACTTCTGCCGGCAGTCCCACTGACTGCCACACTAGTTTTTTTTTTATTTAGAAAATGTACAAAATAGAAAATGGCATTAAGGAGGAATAAAAAATAAATTAATATTCATGTTCTCATTCTTTTAAACTGATTTTATAATATATTTTTTTTTTAAATTTACATAATTTCTTTGTATTAGCTTTTTAATGTCTACGTTTTGTGGGTTTTCCATTTTTTATGGTTTTTGGATCCTTTTTTGTTGAATTTATGATTTTTATATATTTCTTAATGATTCCATCATTTCAAATTATTATTTTTCATTTTGTGTTGTTAAAATGAATTTGGAATATTTTTCAGTTTTTAAAAATATGATATTATTTATAGCTGTTGGTATTTTCTAGAATTTTTTCCTTATTTCATTCAATGTTTGTTTTATACAAGAATCATTTAACTTATTTATAATTTTTTTGTATTTTGTTGGTAGCTATTTTTTTTAATTAAATATTGCTGCAAATATTGAGTTATATATTGAAATATATTGATAAAATTTAAATTTTTTTGTTACTTTATTTTACGAAAATTGACGTTTTAAAAGAATATGTGGGTTGTTTTAATTAACGTACAGTAAAAGCTCCTTATTCGAGCTTGCTTTATTCGTGTTTTCACTATTAGCGGATTAAAAAAATGCTATCGAATTTCTATATTTGCGACTAAAAATTTCATTATTCGCGGCTTTCTTAATTGTTTTTTTTTTGAAGTTGAAACTTATTAAAAAAAAAAATTAACTTTAAAGCAGTTCTAGTTTTGAACAATGCACCAGATCATTCTCGCGAACTGGGAACTATGTACCTATTCAAAAATAAAAGTGATATTTTTACCTCCCAACAAGACGATTTGGCTTCAATTTATAAACCTAGTAATAATCCAGACTTTTAAGCTCTACTACATTAGACGAACCTTTAAAATTATATACAGGGTGTTAGTGAATAAGTGCGACAAACATCAAAGACAACAAACAAACAAACATGAAAAAATAATGACAGTTTGCTGTATAAATTTTGTCCGCAGCAAAATGATATTGAAGTCACTTTTAACTGATGAAATTCCACATGGAATGAGGCGTCGTGCATCAAAATCGAATAAGTAGGTACTTAGTTATTAATAAAAAACCGTTAAAAATCAATGATTTATTTAATAATTTTTTTGTACTGCAATAAACAATTACTGACACTAAAACCTATCTCAAATGATGCATTCCGATGATATAAATATGTATGATTTTTTCTGATTTAAAATTTTTGTTATTGAGTTAATTATTCAGATTTATACGTTAATTTTACGCGAAAAGGGCTTTGTTGACAAACGCAATAAAAAGTTTCAGAAACGAGCTACAATGATTTGCGACATATTGTTGGCTTCCTTAAGAGTTGCTCTATCAAAGTATACTACGGGAAGTCGTAATTTTTGTTTATTTCCTATAAATAAATACTATTTTATATTGCATAATTTGTACACGACGTATAAAATTAAATAACTTTCCCGGGATTTTACCACATATTTGCATTGTTTAAACAATGAAGCCGGGCGAATTAGCTTCAGTACTGGTTCCCAAAACAGATTTATGGATTTTCAGGAATCTAGGATTTATGTTACGAAATGCATTAGGCAGATGTTAGGCCTATTATCAATTCTGCGCCGGTAAGTAAAACATTACGGTATCATGTACTGTAATGTGTTGCCTAGCAACTCTGCTCTGATTGCTTAAGGGAAGATAAATTACTTTTAATTTTTGACATTTAAAAACACTATAAAACAAAAGTATAATAATCAATTATTTACTTTTTATATTTAAAACACGAATTAACAATTAATACAAAAATTTTAAAATATTTGACAGTAACTGACAGTTAAGGTAATTTGACGTAACTAGTCAAGTTAAGAACTATTTTGAAAATTTTTATGAATTGAATAATTTATAAAAAGAGGATGAAATAAAATATGATACGATACATGGTCGTTAGGTGCTATTACACTACTCGTTTTTATTTCCAGACTCGGCTCCTACGTCACCTCGTCCGTAAACTAAATCGTACTGTAATAAGTCACCTACCGACCTTGTAACGTATAATAATATTTCCGTACTCCGTACTGCGTGGGAATATTTTTTCCGTACTGTACGGGAATATTTTTTCCGTAGTCGGTACCTGTCAGTTTCGTATGTACGTTTTATAGAGCAAATAAAGGCAAATAACCAACTGACAATAAGAACATTTTTAGTTTTGGATCTTCTTATGGCGACCGTTTAGAAAAATACCAAAAATTCTTTAAAATACTTCTTAGAGTAATAATGATTTTCAATGCGATTTAAAGAAAAATAGTATGTATATATAGTCAGTTATTTGTACACTTTATAGAGGAATAAACAGACGCAAACAACCAAATCAAATCATATCGTTTATTGTACCTAATTTGTTGTATTTACAGTTATGTTACAAATTGGCAAATTGGTAAAAGTAGCCGAATGAAATTTACTTCCCCCTTCAAATTTATCTGTTGTGTCACTAGTAGTAGCAGAATCCTAGGTGTCTCTTTTCTCTTTAAATATTTTATTTGCTATATCAATGTTATTTGTTAAGGATTCTTCTATATATCCTTCTGCAACAGTTGAAGATTTCCATCCACCATGTCTCTTTAAAGTAGTTAACTCTGCTCCAGCGTTAACCAAAATTGTTGCAGAGGACTGACGGAAACAATGTACTGTGAATTCATCTGCATTTGGCAAATTTAATTATTTTGCAACAATTTGGGACATTTTGCCAAACTGATTTATTCATACTAATTGCCTGTAACCTTTCCCATTTAAATATTTAAACAAAAAGCGACAACTTTCAAAATTTTTTGGACGACACGCAACGTATTTTCTGTAAAACGGCATGTAGCTTTCGTTTATAACAAATGATTTGGGTTTATTTGTTTTATTGTAAGGTATTTTAATTAAAAGTCTCGAGCCAAAATTTTCTATGTCATTCAAGTTCATTTAATAAAGTTCATCACGCCGACAAGCACCTGCTACACCAAATATTAAAGCAACCTAAAAAGTAGAAAATAGTATATTGTAATACAAGTATTACAATGACAGAGGTTTCGTAGTACGAGTTCAGTTTGTGAAACGAACCGCGAAGCGGTGAGTTTCGCAAAGAACGAGTACTACAAACCGTCATTGTAATTCGAGTGTTACATACTATTTTTTATAATGAACTTTTAAAAGTATAAAAAAAATAAAATGAGAGTTTTTCGAAATATTTATTTATGTTGGCAATCTTGACAGTTTTGACACTTGTCAGTTTTAATGATTTTAAATTAGAATGTTTGTCAAATTTGTATAAAATATTCCGAATTTAGCAATAACGCTGATAATGTAGTTAATAATTTACTACAACATACTTTTTGATTTACTACCTGAACTCTTTCGTTGAAAATCAGTGCAGTGCAACCAATTGTGTAAAACAAAAAGTTACCTAAAACAGTGTTATAGTCGATTCAGATAGAAGTGTCATCAAGTGGGCTGGGTACGTGTGAGATCATCTTTAACTTTATTACTAGATTCAATGGAAACAGAACTTTAGTTAGGGAATTATATGTCATTGCGATGTGTCAAAATGTTTATAGTTATATTGAGCATATGTAGCAATCTGATCACAAGCTGGCTAATATTGCGATTCAAATTCCACTAAACGTGGGTGCTGCCCCTACAAATTTAAATTTTCCAGAGACTACTTGATGACACTTCTATTTGAATCAACTATACAATGAATCTATTTCGATACTGTTTTTAGTGTCGAAATAGAAACTTTGTGAACGTGAATTATAAAAATATCTTATTAATATTGAAATTTTTACTAAACGTAGATCCCTTATTCATTAAATTTATATTATCTGGAGCTTCATTAATAAATGTTTCAATTTCCTGAATTGTCAAAATTTTTGAGTTTTTCGGCCTATAATTGGCGCTTTAACGTTGAGAAAAGCAAGTAATTTAAAATATTTTTTGGTCCTCCGTCCAGAAACAATACTATTAATTACTTCAAAATCGTCCGGAAAATGGCATTTTCCGGCCTAGGCCGGCAAAGTAGCTTTTAGATTATCTAAAGAGATGGCGCTATGAGTTTAAATTTTAAGTCACCAAAAATACATAATAAATATAACTTTTAATTAAATTTAATTAAAAACAACGTACAATATACTAAACTTACCTATAACTTTTTCTAAATGTAATCAGGATTCTAATTTACATTTAATTTCTCTCACAACTTGTATTATAAAATTTGACATTTATGTCAATTTACAACTACTTATCATTCGATTATGGATATAGTTCATTGTCTCTGCTATTTTTATATAAAATTATTAGATATTGATTTTAATATTTTCAATATAACAATTTTCTCTGTGCTGCTTATTAGCCAGAGATAATAGAATTAATTAATTAATTTGTCTATGTTATTAGCACAGTATTTGTATGTATAAAAATTAATGGACTAGAAAAGTGTGACGTCAGATATGGGAGGAGCTTAAAAATCTTTCCAAACAAAACAAATTTGCATTGAAAAAGCCATAAGAGATTTTTCTATTACTTGTAGTGGTTTCTAATCAAAAATCTTAGCATTTTCCGGACACTTTTCATACGACCTAGTGTATCCAATTTATGATAGTGAATAAACATTGAAAGTTAGTATAAGTGTTTATATTTTATATGCATTTTAGTGGAATTGAGGTTATGTTTTGTTCAGAAGTTTATAAATTTTATTATGGTAATCTTGTAATTAATTATGTATTTTTTAACTATTACATATTATTCTGTTTGAGTAAAAATGGTGATGTGTTTTGTCCCCAATTGCAAGCATTATAGAGAGCAGAAAAACTGCAATTTTTTTTACTTTTCGCAGAAATGATGTGGAAAGGAAGAAGTGGATTTCTTATCAAGTATATACGTATTTCGATATTATAAATATAATAACATATATTTGAAGATGTTATAAACAAGCAGGACAATTTATTACTGTATGTTTTGGCTTTTTTGTTAGTGAGTTCCCTAAGTATGTTTGTTATTTTTTTAATTTTTATTTTAGAATTACTCTTAGGTAATAGATTATAAAGGCTCTTGGTTACATAGAAAATAAAAACGAATATATTAAAATAGTATTTTTATTTACAAAATATTTACCTTAATTTGGGAAAATAATGGTTTATGTAAAAATCCTCTAAATACGTTAAATTCACTTCCCAATATGGATCTTTTTGAATTTCAACAATTATTATCTCTTTTAAGGTCCAAATGTACAAAAAACATTTTTCTCTTTTTAAAATATATAGATTTCCCTGAACCTGATGGTAACAATTATGATTCTGATTCATTACCAGTTCATTTTTTTCGTTGTAGTAACAAATGAACTTATATTTTTGAATTTTTCTGAAAGCAAATCATTGCGAAATGCGTAGAGACATTTTACTTCCACAATAGCATTGTCACTTACTAATCCATCTGGACTTGCCCCTAATATACCAGAATTCTATAACCAAATTCCTGTTGGCATAACATCAATTCCTAGGGATGATTTTAATGCACCCAGACCATCTTTTTCGTGAGTTTTCCCCCACTGGATTGCTCTAGATTTCTTTATTGTTATCTACAATCATTAGAATATTAAATAATTATGCTAATAAACTGTTTTAGATGAACAAAATAGACCAAAGTAACACCTCAAAATAAAAGGTGTACAAGCGGAACTTAAAAAAAGAATTTAAGACAATAATTATAAGCTAGTTATCCTTACCTCACAAATATAAGTTTCGTCTTTCATACTAGCATGTACAACCCCTTAAAGAGTCATAAAATTAGTATAGAAATGCATACTTTTAATATGGCCTGAATCCACTGCATTTTAACCTCTTTCTACCATTTTATTATTATTATCAAAGAAATGCATAATAGCAGACAGCTTAATAACATGATTCGATGTCATTTTTACTGAAAAAAGGAATTAAAAACTTATTTTTCACTCAAAACTTAAAACAATACAAATAAAAACATAACCTCAAAATAATTCTAAGGCATGTCTAGAAAAAGTCGAGCTCTCTTACCTTAAAATTTATGGTTTATATAAATATTAAACTCCCAAAGAACCGATTTCTACAATTAATATATCTTATTTGATACATGAAATATTAAAACTATTGATGTAAAAAAACCTTAATGGCAATTTACATACATTAAAAGTTTGTTTGGAAAGATAAAATGACAGATCCCGCCCTCTGACGTCACAGCTTTTTTAGTCCATTACCAGCTGACATTTTGTCGGCTATCTTCTAGTCAGTGGTCTTAGTTCAGTTAGCACAAGCAGTCAAGTCTTGAACATAACAGAACTTTTGAAAATATTAAAAATTAGTCGAACCAAAAAATAGTGTGTGTTACACGTCCGGAAAATATTTTGCAAGTGCTCGTATTGTTTCGCCTCGGTGCTACGCACCTCGGCTACACAACTTTACTCGCTCTTGCAAAATGTCATTTTCCGTCCTTGTGTCACAAATAACTATTGTAATGTCAATATCTCCTTTTGTACTCAGTGTTGTTTTCAGCATTGAGTAATTTGACCATAACGTAGATGCTTTTAGCTTTGTAGTTAAATCGGAAAAATATGCAATAATCACATTTTCAGATTGCGAAGTAATCTTTTTTTTGACAATAATCCAGAAAACGTTTATACGCAAATTCATATTTTGATCTTGATTTATTTGGTAATAAATTCCAAATCACATTACTAGCGGTATTTAGTAATTCTGAGGCGTTTTACACCTCTGGACATCATCGTCACTGTTCATTTTTGTGACACTAATAATATAAACAATGTCAAGGAAACTGTTTCATAGAAAATATGATATTCAAAATAGTTATGTATATATAAAACTTTTTAATTTAAGATTATATTTAATGCGATTTCAGAAAAAATAGTATGTGTATCTCGTAGTAAAAGCACATTCCCGGGCTCCAATTTACGTTGTCGTCCGGGAATGTATCGCTTTTCCTACTAGATACACAATACAATATTTTGTCATTTCGAACATATCCCGTATAATCCTACATATAAATACCATTCCGTATTTACGATTTCTGTATTCGCGGCATATTTACGGAACATACCTATACCCCGCGAATAAAGAGCTTATAAATTCTCTTGACAATAATGTAAAGAACAAATCTTTACTCAAAATTTTATTAAATCATTTAATATTCGAAATTGTTTAAATCTATACTGGAAAGTATATAGCTTTATAGTGCTAATTACAACTTTAATTTATTTTTGAATAAATATTTATTTTGTTTTTTAGGTTTTTCTTGCTATTGCTTTGCCAATCGATTTAAGAGGACCTGCTGATTTATTTATTTCAGCTAACTTTGAGTCATCATATGCACTTCCGTCTAATCAAACAGAACTTACATATCCCCCTATATATAGTTTAGGTAGAGAATTTATTTATAAATTTTTGGAATCAAAATTAAACAGGTAGGCCGACTTTTACTCCAAATTTGTCTTTCTTTTATGATTCATTCGCTGGTTTCTATGTAGATTGTTATTTTGCTATAAATTAATCAGAATTATTAAATTGATGTTTTTGAGATATTATAATTTATAAGTTTAGAGGAACAAAGGCGAATTGTAACTATATTTGGAATTACTTTGATATTATGTATTAAGAGAATAATAGTGATAACGTTAATATTCTTTATGTGATTTTTTTTATTTTAAGTCATGGATACCATGGAAAGTACTGTTTGCAGAGATTAATATGTGAAGCTGCCGAATATACATCTATAAATTCTGGAGTTTTAGGAGATATAGTTCATGTACTTCTCACGTATGTAGATGTTACATTTATTGTACTTAAAGATATCACTGGAATTAAATACATGAGTGAAAACTCATGGTTAATAATTGCCTCTACAGATGTGCTGCCATCTATATTTCCCGTAAATAATTATAATACATATCATTACAGATTCCTAATCATCATTACATATTCCAATTTTCGATTTCAGCTATATTTTGGCGGTCAATTTAAATTAGATTTATTAAAAAAATTATAGGAATACGGGTAACAACTTTGGTTAAATTTAATTTAGAGTTGATTAATATTTTTATTTTAAATCTATACCAATTTAAAAATCAATGCAACTCAACCCTTTATCAAATTTAAAGAAAGTTGTTACAAGACAGAAATAAATAAAATACGAATTCTTGAAGTAAGAAATAAAAAGTTTATTACGAAGAAATTATAAATTAAAAAAAAAACTAAAGCTTAGGAAAAAAGTACTGTCTTCTAAATTACCCTCCGGATTAAAATCTACAAAATAATGGACATATTATTATAAAACTATTAAAATAAATATAATTAATAATAAATATAATTAATAATAAATATAATTAATAATTAAAATGCTTACCAGGTAAATGTAAAACCGGAAGAGAAAATTTCTTTAATTTTCTTCCTTCTTTATATCCAAGAAATGGATACCACAAACTACTTAGTCAGTCAAAATCTTTTTTGGTTTTCCAAATAAATTAGGGTTATTAATCGGATGCAGCCAAATATTTTGTATGCGTTCCTCTGCAGGAATGTAATGTCTGTAAAATATATGTATATAATGAGTACATACCTGTATATCTAATTTTAAAATTATTAATATTTATTTTAAACTTAACCTACCTTGCATCTCTATTATTACAATTAGGTACAGAGCATGTTCGGACTACCATTGTTATTAACATTATAATTAATATAGCACATACCACAAATATAAATGTAAATTTATACTACACACACCGGCATATTTAAAGGAACAGATATAAAATCCAATTATTTTTTCTATGATATACAATATACATATCGTTAATATTTCTTACATAATCTCTTACCACAAAGTTAGGTAAAGTAATTGGGACACTTCTTACAAAAATTTATTATGTGCAACCTGTTGAAGAAGAGAGCAAGTTGAAGATGTCAGATTTAAAATAAAATGCTGGTTTTAAACAGAATAATTTTATTGTACATTTTGATCTTATTTCAATAATTAAATTCATTTTTTCTTTTGTTTCAATACCGTGTGTTCCCCCCACGAGCCCTTATAACTGCAGTTATCGTCTTCCCATACCTCTGATGAGGTCATCGATCAGATGTTGAGGCAATCGGTCCCATTCCTCAATCAATGCAATTCTTAGTTGCTCTTTGTTAAGGAATTCGTGTTCTAATTCTTCTGCCTAGCATGTCCCACACATGCTCGATGGTGTTTAGGTCCGGAGAACATGCTGGCCAATTCATTGTTGTTATATCCACTTAGTTTAAAAAGTCAGTTACACAGTTGGCAAAGTGAGGGCGCGCATTATACTGCATTAAAATAAAATTGTTTCCGATATATGGACCAAAAGGTACAACATGATCTTGGAGAATATCTTTGATGTACCTGTCTGCAGTTAATGCTCCTCCATCAATTACCACTAGCTCTGTTCGTGCTCCCAAACAGATGCCGCCCCACACCATAATTTAACCTCCACCAAAAGATACAGTAGTAGTAAAATTAAATTGTGCATTTTGTTCTCCTTGGCGTCGATACAATCTTTCCCTACCATCGATTGAATTTATGCAGAAACGGCTCTCATCCGTGAAGAGAACTTGACCCCACTGATTATCACCCCAATTTTGATGTTCTCTAGCAAACTGTAGTCGCGCTACACGATGGTGTCTCTGGAGTCTTGGGGCTCTTATTGGTGCATATGACTTGAGACCACTTAATTTAAGTCTTCTTCTTATTGTGCGCTCACTTATTGTTGTTCCACGGACATCTTGGAGTATTTTTCTGGTTTGGACTGCCGTTTGACGTCTGTTTTGCAGTGTTTGAATCGTTATAAAATGATCATCTACAGCCGTAGTTGAGCGTTTCCTGCCTTGCCCTCTTCTTCTTACATACTCCCCGGTTTGCCTCCAACGATTTACACTACGGTGAATAGTTGATGGTGATTAACCTAAAATTCGAGCCACGTTTCTGTATGTTCGACCATGTTCAATCATTGTTACAGCCCTGGCAATATTAGTCGAAATTAATTCTCCCATTATTAGCTGCTCTTTGCAATACAAACAAAGTTGATGCTAACAAATAAAAAAATAAACAAAATCAACAAATCCGAATACATTAAACTGATTAATTAATAACAATATATTGTTATCTCTGTAACACGCGTTTTAAATGTAAGACACAGAACAAACTTTTGAAGTTTTGACAACAGACAACGCCCACATTTTTTGACGTTTTGACATTAAAAACTTTAATTATGACGTGGAACATAATTAGCTATCTAGATATAGACTAAAAGACAATAAAATCTAGAAATAAATTACTTTTTCAATCTGTTCCCTTAAATTTGCCGGTGTGTGTATATATACTCGAGCCGTTCAAAAGATGGAATTCAAGGACGCGTGATCAGTGACTGGCCAGCGTAATCGTACGATGCCACGCCTTCTAAACTGAAATAACGAAGGACAGTTTACACTGTACTCATACCAGAGATAATATAAACTGTAAGCATCGAGGGTGGGTACTTTTTTGTTGAGTGGTGTAAATCGGACTTGTGACGTTGGTTGGGGAGAGTAATATTCAAAGAGTGCGTGCCGTTCACGTGATCATTCCATCTTTTGAACGGCTCGATTATAGGTAGGTATACCTAACCATGTAAACAAAAAAGTCTGCATCAAAAATATTTGGTCTGTGTCCTAACCTGAATCAATCAACAAACGAAAATAAACTAACAATCGCAAACGAAGCCGACTGACCATGAACAGTACCTACGGGAAATCTAGATGGCACTCTACAAACAGTCTTTAATTTTTACAAGTATAAGTTCATACCCCCTGAAATCTACGAGGAAATTAGAGAAAATGAATTGTGAGATTGTATTTTTTTTCTGTTTTGGAAT
This sequence comes from Altica lythri, assembly GCA_964028335.1. Lineage (NCBI taxonomy): Eukaryota > Metazoa > Arthropoda > Insecta > Coleoptera > Chrysomelidae > Altica > Altica lythri. The sequence goes on along the minus strand of OZ034802.1, from coordinate 47,102,855 downwards.
GCTTTTTTTTGATACAGGATACAGTAGCAACTCTTTATTGTTTTTATTCATTTTCAATTCATAATTCTAGGTTAATCAAAAACGTCTGATCTCCTAAAAGGTAATTAGTAGCGCCAATATCTAAAACTCCATATGAAAGTAGTACCTACTTCTAAACTAAAATTAGGAGTCAATAAACAACTATTTTATTAACCCAAAAATTATTTTGCAGCCCATCATCTTCTTCCGAAGACAAAAAACTTTTGAAATACTATACAGAACCAGAAGAATATGGCAGGAAGAATGGCCATTGCAAGAAATACAGTAAAAAATGCCCTTTTAGTATCTTGAACTTATTCAGCTCGGTTAAGCATTTGTTTAATATTAAATATCCAGAATAAATTTTGTACCAGTGTTGAAAAATTTATTTTGAATTAAATTTTGTCAAGAATGTAAAATAGAATTGTCGATATTGTGAAATTACCTTATATTATCAACTGAATTTTATTTTATGATTTGGGACTTAAAATGAAAAAAGGTGTTTCAAGGGGGATCAAGTATTAATGAGACTGCAATTAAATACAGTCTGTCTGTGTTAATTTATTGTTGTACACATCATAATAATTAGCCAATACGAAGGAGATTTTCCACAAAAGAAAATAGAACCAGAGTACTAAAATTCAAACTTTTTAAAACAAAATTGAACTCCTTCAAAAAGAAAACAAAAGAAAAATCCACTAAAAAGACAGAAATAAATCTTTATTTCCTAAAAAAATTGGAAGCAACTAGGCATCTGATTTCGATTTCCTTCAAGTCGGCTTCAATGGTTTTTATGTTTGTAAAAGATTTGAGTAACTAACATTCGAAATCTAGATTTAATAGCTAAGATTAAAATAGAGGGTAATTTGCCATTGGTGCCGACTTGAAGTAAATCGAAATCAGATGTCTAGTTGCTTCCACTTTTTTTAATAAATAATGATTATATGCTTTTTAGTGCATTTATTTTTGTTTTTTTTAAGGTGGTTCAATCTTTTTAAAAAAGTGTTTATTTTATCCTGTTTAGTTGCTACTTGGCTTTGTCAGATGTAAAATCTTTAAAACCTTCCAAATAACATGCAAGAGGTACTGACTTCAATCCCAAAGAATCCCGATATGTGACTTTTTGAAGACATAAGTTAATTCTATAACACCTAGAGATACCATACACGTACGTTGAAAAAAAAAACATCGTGATGGAACTTGAACTTTATTGTCTAAAATAAACACCTCGCAGTCAGCAAGCGTGTTGATTAAATGCTCATTCCTTCTCCTTGTGAGAAAAGGCCTTTGGTTTTAAACTCAACAGTAACGGGCTAATTAGTTTTTATGTTTTACATCATTATTAACATATTAACTTAACTACAGAGTTTACTCCGTTGATTTTTGTGGTATTTTCTAGAATATCTTCCACATTGATGTTCAGACCTTAACCAAATTTTTATGGAACCACACGGACCCTTTACTCTTTTGAATGCAAAAAGAATGATTCAAATAGGATTATAAATACCGGAGATATTCGGTAACATACATAAAAAATTCGAAAAGAGGTTGACCTTAAAGGCCATCCCTGCAACTTCCCGCTAGTTTTAACCGCAAAG
>OZ034802.1:46816239-47098739 GCA_964028335.1 Altica lythri | reverse complement strand
ATTTACAATTGAGCGAAATCTGCTGCATTTTTTAGTAGTAAGAAAATTAACAAAAATAGATGATTACTCATGTTTTAAATGACATATTCTTATCACAGGTGGTAGATGGAACTTTCCATCGCCCGAGGAGGTACCCCCCTGCAATTAACTCGTTAAGATGGGGTAAAATTTTCTAAACATGTTTCCCCATTTGAGTTGTAAGTCGGTTCTTTCCCTTCCCTTCTCACCTTTCCGTTTCCCTCCAATCCCATTCTTTCTCTTAAAGCATTTTCTAGAAAATATCATGATGGGTTAAATGTTCCCTCGGATCTCCGAGGGGACAATCTCGGGGAAGTCATAATGGAAATAACATAGCCATCGATCAGTCTACTAGTAGACCAACTTCTAGTTCAGCCAATCTTACCCAGAAACCAAAACGCAAAACAGACTGCATATTAACACTCACTGACATCTGCGGGTTAAATGTCAACATTAACGCAACCCATCACTATTTACAGTATATAAAAACTCACGTTCTTGTTCTTACCGAAACACAAGTTTCTGGGAAAAATAGCCTAAAGCACCTTAAATTTCCATGTTACGAACTTTACCACAACTTTAAACGGCACCATGGTGTATGTGTTTACGTAAGAAGCATAATTTCCTGCTCTAGACTACATGCACTAGAAAACAACAGAGACAACATCCTTTGGCTAAAATTAACACTAAAAGCCTCTAGCAAATTTATATGTTGTATTTATCGGCCATCAGACTGTTATTGCGACGAACTACTAGATTATCTATCACAAAAGATCGACTACCTTAATAGTGAGTACCCTTCTGCAGAGATAATTGTGCTTGGGGACTTTAATGTTCACCACGAAAAGTGTCTTAAATCCAACAAGACGGACACAAAAGGCAGGCTAACTGAAGAGTTTGCAATTAGCCCAACTAATCGACAAGCCCACTTACTTTCCCAGAGCTGCCAATCACAGTTCTAATACTCTGGATCTTTTTCTGACCACTCACCGTGAGCAATATAATGTAAATGTTTTGTCTCCACTAGGTAACTCTGATCATGCTGTAGTAGAAGTCAAATGTCCAATCGAATATCACCCATTCGAGGCACCACCCAAGAGAACTTTTTGGAACTTTAAAAAAGCAGATTGGAAAGGCCTTCGAGACTACTTTGCAACTTTTTTCTGGAATTCAGTCTGCTGTATTAACGATGAAGATCCATCGGCAGTTTGCAACAGTATAACTGATATCATTCAGTGTGCCATGGAAGCTTACATTCCTCACTTTACCAAACTCTTGAAAGCCAAACAGAAGCCATGGTTTAATAAAGATTGCTATGTAGCTCGGAAAGCTAAGATTAAGTTCCACAAATTATTTATACAAAATCCATCAGAAGAAACAAAACAAGATGATATAAACGCAAGAAACAGATACAACACCACTAATTCCAATTCCAAAAGTCTCTTTGACGGTCGAATAAGAGAGAAAGTAATGTCAAACCCTAATGGAAGCCGGTCCTTTTGGACTCTCGCAAAACATATCAACAACAATTTTACAAATAGTTCGTTCCCTCCACTCACATCAGATGACGGCTCAATAGTTACGTCCTTTACAGAAAAGGCAGAGGCAGAACTCTTTGCCAAAATATTCTCTTCGAACTCGGCACTTAACCCACCGGAAACATGGAACTACCTTTTATTCCACGGGCTTCCCACAGAATGAAAAATATCATATTTAGGATTAAGCATGTGTAGAGAGTCCTTGCTACTCTAAATACCAACAAAGCAAGCGGCCTTGATGAAATACCTGCTTTACTCTTAAAATGTTGCGCTCCTGAACCAGTTTTCACTAAACTATTTCAACTATCATATGATACTGGTATTTTTCCATAATCCTGGAAAACTGCCGAGTACAACCAGTCCCCAAGAAAGGCTGTAAAACCCAGCCTTCTAACTACAGACCCATAGCTCTTTTATCAGTTATTAGCAAAACTATGGAGAAATACGTCAATCACGAGATCCTGAGCTACCTTGAGACACACAACCTTTTAAGTGACAGGCAATATGGTTTTCGCCAACAAAGGTCAACAGCCGATCTGCTAGCGTATGTAACTCATGTCTGGAGTGATGCCATCCACCGCTATGGGGAGACTCAAATAGTATCACTAGACATCTCAAAGGCATTTGCTCAAGTGTTGCATGCAGCTTTCTTAAACAAACTAACTTTATACGGACGCTCGCCAAACCTTTGCAGATGGATATCCAACTTTCTCTCCAACAGGCACATCCAAGTTACCGTAGATAGACATTCCTCCAACTTCTACAATATGAACACTGGAGTTCCCCAAGGATCGATTCTAGCTGCTACTCTATTCCTTTTACCCATTAATGATCTATAGAAGCCACTAATAACCCGATACACGGTTTTGCAGATGATAGCAACCTACACTATAGCAAAGCGCACAACCGTCCCATACCTCTAGATATTCTGGAAGAGGACAGAACGGCTTCTCTTAATCAAGATTTGAGAATTGTAGACGAGTGGGGAAGAAAAAATCTTGTTGATTTCAACGCTTCCAAGACAAACAACAAGAGGCAAACATGCGACTCATCCATTACAATCAACGATCAGACACTGATAGCGGGCAACTCCATTACGCTGGTTGGTATAACGATCTCCCAGGACTTACTCTGGAACGAACATATTGCATCCATAGCAACTGCAGCAGGAAAGAAATTAGGCTTTCTTTTTAGAGCATGAATATATTTTTCTCCATCTAACTTAGCTACTCTTTACAAAGCCCAAATACGACCTAATCTTGAATACTGCTCGCATGTATGGGATTCCGTGGCTCCTTTAACGCTAGGAGTTCTCGATGGAATACAGAGAAGAGCTGTCCGACTAATAAACGACACCAGTATCACCAAAAACCTAGCCCCATTGTCCCACCGAAGAGCAGTGTCTGATCTTTACTTGTTTTACCGATACATAAACAGATTTTGCTCAGAAGAACTCCGTTCTATAATACCTCTACTTGTCAGACTAGCCAGAGCAACGCGACGTGCCAACTCCATGTACCCTTATACTGTTCAATGCCCTACATCGAGAACGGATCGATTCGATCGTTCCTTCATCCCTAGGGTCTCCATATTGTGGAACTGCTTACCTTCCCACGTCTTCCCCACTCGTCCTAACTTGCAGAGGCCTTTAAATCACAAATTAATGAATTGTCTCGTCTGCCCCATAGATGTTCTCGGTACATTTGTATTTAGGTCCTTACCTACGAGGACATCGTTAATAAAAAAAACATCCCTTTCGGTACCCACAAATCAGCTAAAATATATGTGCCGGTAACTATCAACACACGGCCAACTTGGGTCATTGATCTTACACATATTAAATAATACGTTTAAACAATACTTAAACGAAGGAATAAGTTAAACTGTAAAATTAGATAGGTAACATTTTATTCAGAAAGATAACAGTTGTATTTGTTAACTAATGAAAAAACAGTAAAGTATTAAATTTCAACAAAAATAAATACAGAATTTTAATACTGCTACATTTCCCTGTTTGAGAAAAAATGGCAAGATTTATCTCCTAATTGCTGGATAATTATATTTTAAAAAATCAACTTATAATTTAAAAATTATGTAGTTATTCTTATTGAAGTTATCCATATAATATCCTCTATTTTAAGCTAAACAACAATCAGTCTTTCTTACAAAATTTGTATTTTAATGTAAGAGATCTCAAAAATAAAAACATAAACTAAACTTTTAATTCTTCATCAAATGTAGAGGTTAACAATAACGCTAAACAAAAAAATAATAATACAATAACAAAAAGAAAAATTTAATTCTTAAAACAATAAAAAAACACTTATACCTAAACACCAAATTCTTTATCAAAATCTCATTATGATAAAGAACAATCAGATACTCTTCTTCTAAATAGATATCCCTAATAATATATGTTATTTAAAGCCCATAAGTTACCGTCTAAAAAAAAATAAGGGAACTAGATCCCTTAAGATGGAATTGTAAAAAAACTTTATCTAAAAAGACCAAAAAGTTTCCTCTCTTAGCAAACGTATTTGGATTAAGATAGATTTAAAAGTGCATAAGCCGTACCTAGTATTTGGGATATCCATTTTAGAGGACAGATTCTTGACTCTTTATATGCGTCTATTGAATATGATTATTAAATCTTTTCATAACTCCATACATTTATATGGTCACTGTACTTGTGTGGTTAGAATAATAAAAAACCTTGAGGAAACAAGAAATTAAGAATAATTCTGAAAATATAAAATGTAATTCAAATATATTTACAACAAAATATATTTCACCTACAAAAATTGTAATACAAGCATCATATTCGTGTAATATTTTTTTTTGTATTAAATATAATTAGCAACCTTTTTATAGATAATTATGTAAATCAAATTCAATCAACGCTTCACAAAAACTCAACTCAACGAAAATAAACCAAAAGATATATCGTGAGCTAATAACAATATTAGCAATTACTATTACACATTAAATAACAAAACCACTAAAACATAGTGAATTTTTACTTTAACAATGACTTACTTAGACTTATTTTTATAAAACAATTTCAGTTTCTAAACAATATCACAATATTCATCAATTAAGGAATGAATATCAAAATAATGATCCTTTATGGAAATATGAATCCTTGAGGAGTAATTCCGGCAGGATACCAAGTAGGAGGTGGTGTAGGTGGATAGACATACGGTGATGTTGGCATATGTGGTCCTTCTAAAGGTGAAGCGTAGATTACTGGAGTCGAAACTATCACGACTTCTGCTACTTCTGGTGGCGCTGTGGTATACATCATTGTAGGACCTTAACAAAAACAAATCATTTATATATCGATAACTTTAAATTTTTTTTCTCTACGACCATTAATGAATGTAATAATTCCGACTTCATTTTTAATAATAGAAAGTGTTAATTCTCACTCTTGAGATAGAATCTTCATTCTGAAACACTTGCTTCTTATGTGTTTTGCATGTATTTCCATTCTATAACTATACCCCATTTCGTCATTCGTTGGCAGTGTATGAAAGATAGGAATAATGCGTAGTTGCCAGGTTTATCTTAGAAAGACTTACTATCTTTGTCTTATTAACGCGCAATAGAAAGAGATATTTTTAAGTTAAATGGCAACCGGTGCCAGCGTAAATAGTTCTGTCATCCATTGATCGTTCAGTGGCGTGTTTTTAGGCACCGGTTGCCATTTAACTTAAACATATCTCTTTCTATTGCGCGTTAATAAGACAAAGATAGTAAGTCTTTCTAAGATAAACCTGGCAACTACGCATTATTCCTATCTTTCATACACTGCCAACGAATGACGAAATGGGGTAAAGATGATTACAAAAATAACGCGACAGCTCCAGTAAAATTCGGCAATGTGGGGATATACGCCGACGATCTCCGATCGGCGCGCGCCGCAGCGCCTCCGGTCGGAGAATTCTAGTACTATTCAATTGCTTAGCGATTTCGTGTGCGGTGTTTGTTAGTCCCAGAGCCATCTTCACAAAACCTCTCGAACTGGGTAATCGGTAGCGTTCGAGTCGACGGTAAAGATAGGTGGGGAAACCTGAGCTGTCGCGTTAATTTTGGAATCGTCTCTATAGTAACGGAATAACATTCTGTAATTATGCTCAACGAAAAACATAGATTGCCGTGAATTTCAAAACTGACTCAGTTTGTCAGTGCAACGTTCTAATTCTAATTGTTTTGCTACAAATTTCAATTCAAATAAACAGAAATGAGTGAAAAATCGAGTGAATCAAATATGGATTTGGGTAATACTCCTCCTGAAATCACAAATTATGCAAACACCATAAGCGAAAACCGGCTGCCACAAAGATCTAGAAATAAACATGAAAAGTTTTATACGCTGTTTAGGGATTGGCAACAAGAAAAGAAAACTGACTCCTTTTCTGAAAATGTAATTGCAATTTTTGGCGATTTATTAAAAAAATGGAAATCATCGACTCTCTGGAAAGTATATTCCATCCTTAAAGCTACGATAAACGTGAAACATGACATCGATTTTTCAATGTACAAAAAACTAAAATCTTTGTTAAAATGCTCTTCTAATCACTAGGAAGCCAGGAAATCGAAGTGTTTACTGAAGAAAATGTTAAACAATTTTTAGAAAATGCTCCGGATGAGATATAATTAGTTACAAAGGTAATAAAAATTACAATTTAAATAAGAATCTAATTTTTATTTTTAGGTCGCTCTTGTGGGCTTGTCGCAAGAATGAGCTTTACATCAAAATTTCGGACATGAAAGATTTGGGATTAGCAATACTAATTGCAATTTTTAATACAAAAACTAAAAAAACAAGAGAGTTTACAATAATATAATAAATAAAATAAGATGTAGTGAATTATTGGGTATAGGAAAATTCTTCGAAAGCAAATCTTCGAATCACAATTGTTCGAACACAATTCTTCGAAAAACAATTCTTCGAAAAACAATCTTTCGATTGCTCAATTATTCGAATACACAATTCTTCGCAAAAATAGGTTTTAGGTTTTAACTAAACTTGTTGCGTACCGAGAATTTTTAAATCTTGAAGTATTTATTTCTGCCGGAATTAGGAATTAGGGATTAGGGTTTTTCCCATTATTAAATATTCATTCTCTGATTGGTGGTACCGGACCTTTTCCTAAACCGAAAGCAATAGGAGGGCTTTACTGGATTTAATTATATTATTATAAGTATAAAATAGGCCACCACTACCAACGTTAATCCTAAAGAATTCTTTATTGTGAAACGTGTAGTAATAACGATAATAATGTCTGTGGAATACGTGAAAAGTGAAAAAGGTAAATCAAAATTGTCACTGGATGGATTCTTATTTGTAAAAGATAAGCAGCTAGCAAATAAAATTTATTGGAAATGCAAAAATTTTCAAAAAACAAAATGCAAGGCTCGAATAATAACTGATGGAATTAATACAAAGTGCACAAAGGAACACAACCATGGGGGAGATGCTGCATCGGTAGAGGTTGCTAAGATTATGGAAGATATAAGAAATGCTGCAATAACAACAAGAGACACGCCTCAATTTATTATATCCAACCATGTGCATAAAATAAGTTCCTCGTCTGTTAACAAATTTCCAGAAATTAAAACAGTGAAAAGGACCATTAGAAATATACGCAACCGTAATGAAATACATTCGTTACCAGCTTCCAAAGAAGATATGGTTTTACCAGATGAATACAAGCAAACAATGAGGGGAGAGCCATTTTTACTATTTGATTCTGGACCGATACCATCCCGCATTTTAATATTTGGAACGGCAAATTCACTAAGACTACTTGGTGCAACAAGACATTGGTACATGGACGGAACATTTAAAACAGTTCCACATCTTTTTTGTCAATTATATACCATTCATGGTTTAAAAGAAAATGTATCCATTCCGTTATTATACATTTTGCTGCCAGACAAAACAAAAGAGACATATGTACGCATGTTAACAGAAATCAAGAATTTGAAACCATCTTTAAATCCATCAACAATAATGTCAGATTTCGAAAATGCTGTGATAAGTGCGATTTCAATTGTTTTTCCGAACTGTTTGAACAGAGGTTGCTTTTTTCATTTCTGTCAGTGCGTCTATCGGAAAATTCAAAACCAAGGACTCAAACAAAGGTATGATTCCGACCCGGAATTTGCATTGAACATAAGAATGCTAAATGCTCTAGCATTTGTACCCACTGAGTATGTTGTCGAAGCCTTTGAGTCTTTGTGTGATAATAATTTATTGCCTTTGGAAGCTCAGGGCGTAATTGATTATTTCGAAGACACTTGGATTGGTCGACCACATAGAAGAAATCAACGCCGCGACCCCATTTTTTCCCATTCAATGTGGAACTGTTACAATGCCGTGCAAAATGATTTACCAAAGACCAATAATTCAGTGGAAGGCTGGCATAGGGCATTCGAATCACAATTATCAGCCAGTCATCCTTCGATATGGAAATTTTTAGATGCCCTTAAAAGGGAGCAAAACCTAAATGAGGTAAAAATTGAACAATATGTAGCAGGGGCGGTTCCAGTTCAACCAAGGAAAAAATACAAAGAAAGCGGTGCACGAATTATTAGATTATTGACTGAATTTAATCCTTTAAATTTAAATGAATATTTACGTGGAATAGCTTATAATTTTGTTTATTAATAATTACCTACCTATTTCTGTAAAACTTATAATAAAAACAATTTAAAATTTAAATATTTTTCTTATTTGCTACTGCCCAAAAATACTTAATTAATTTGATTTATTTAAATATTTTAAAATATTGTAACTTAATGGTTTTTTCGAAAAATTGTGTATTCGAATAATTGTGCATTCGAAAAAATATTTTTCGAAGAATTGTGTTCGAAGAATTGCGTTTCGATGAATTGCGTTCGAAGAATTTACCGGTACCGTGAATTATTAGATGGTCGTGGAGAAAATACAGTCTGTTACACGATTAGAATGAAAATTTGATTTACTCGTGGTTCCTCTCGCTCGCTACGCTCGCGTTCGGAATTTTCCACTCGTATCGAATTTTCATTCTAACCTTGTTACACAATATACTAAGTATTCAGATTTTTCAAATTTTACCCGATTGCGATAAAACCTGTACTGTAAACTATTAAATAGAACTATAAATTTTAATAGAAATATATTTAACAAAGTAACTAATAGCTTTTGTTTTGATGTTACTTTTGTAACTCTTTTTCTTAGGTTACTTTTTAAGGGGCAAAAGATACATACGGAGCTATCTAATGACTTACTCATATTATTTCTACTATTAAGTTTCAGTGAAATGTATGAAAGGAAATTTTAGTGATTGAGGTTTATGTATTTTCTAGTTTCTTTCGACTTTGTTATTTTTCAAGAGTCTTTGACATTTTGAAGTCAAAAGCTATTATAAATTATGGTAATTTTTCTTAGATATTTGTTAGAGAAAAACTATTTAATCTCAGTAGGAAATTCCTTTTTCAATGGAGTAACTGTCAGATTAATTTAAAACTTCTGCATAACAAAAAGTTACTTTACTTAAAAATTGTATAAATGAATGTTTTACTTCTTTCCATTACTTTTTAACACCTAAGAGTCAATACTCCTTTAGTCAACAAACATAATTTATTTGTTTTGAGTTAAGGTAGTTGGTTTTTTCAAAACACAGTTAGAGGACTATCAAATCACCAAGTTACAACAAATTTTTAACTTCTACTTGACCCCTCTCGGTTGAGCAATATGCTGGTTCATAAGTTACATTAAATGTAAGGCATGTTCGTAGAAGATATTAAGATGTACATGTTTTAGTGCTTATGGACTATTTGATCCATTACTTTTTGAACCAATTGCAAGTAACATTCAGTGTTTTGACACATTATAATCTATAAATAAGTAGTTTATTGTTAAAATAAATAACTGATTAATGCGAACTTGTACATTTTACAGCTATACTAAATACTAAACAAACAAAATAAATCTTACCTGGCATTTGAACTACTGGTGAAACAGGTGAGTACATTTCAACTGGAGTACACGGTGCACAAGGTTGAGGGTAAGGTGAAGGTGGAGAAAATTTTAAAGTACGTTCTCCTGATGACCGTACATTTGAACTTTCAAAGCCATTATTATTTTCATTTGAAGTGTATCCAAATTCATTTGAATTAATCGGAGTATTACTTTCATTTGGCTCAGGTACTTTTTCTTGTTGGTTTCTAGGAGGAGGTGGAGGTTCCAATTCAAATGAAGTCGACCACTGTGGAAACGTTGGATACGAATCAACGTGATAATTGAAATAGTTGTAATTGGAATCTAGAAAATAATTAAAATCGTTTAAAATATGAATCAACAGCATATATTGTCATATATTATTATATCAGGGCGGTAAAACAACAAATTAACATTTTTTTTTTCAATTCAGATAAAATTACAAGTAAAGTTATTTACGGAATTATTGTTGGAACTCTATAATAAACACCTTCGTCTTAAAACTGTGAGAATTACTAAAAAGAAAGAACCTTGGATCACACAGAAGATTAAACATATGATGTTAGATAGGGATAAGACTAAAGTTAGTTTGTTAAGAACAGGACTCTTGAGTGTTGGTCAGAATACAAAATACTAAGAAATCGTGTTAATCACTCAATAAATATTGCTAAAAAGTGTTATTTTAACTTTCTTTCCCTTCATGCAAGTGAAAAGCAGTTCTGGTCGGAATTAAAATCATTGAGTATTGCTAATGACCGAAAAATTGATGTTGCGGATAATGATCCGGATGAAGTTAATAACTACTTTGTTGATAGTGTTCCTCGTTTATCGGGCGCAGATGAGATAGTTAACTATTATCTTGATAACAGAATATGTCAGAGTGAGTTTTGTTTTAGTCTTGTATCTGAGTTAGATGTATATGATACCTTAAGCAGATTGAGTAAAACTTCGCCTGGATGTGATGAGCTGAGTGTGTCACTGTTGAAAATGTGTTGTCCTTATATTTTACCTTTTTTTAGTGAATATTATTAATTCACTTATTTTAACATCGAAATATCCCGCGCTGTGGAGAAGTGCTTGGATTATACCGATTCCTAAGGTTAGCAATCTCTCTGTTCTGGCTGATTTACGACCAATAAGTATTCTTTCTACTTTGTCCAAGGTCGTGGAAAAGATTCTGTCGAATCAACTGAGGGAATATCTGGATAGAAATAATGTCATACCATCTATTCAGTCAGGTTTTTGGTGCTGGATTTAGTTGTACCACTGCATTGTTACATATAATCGATGACATTATTCAGGCGACGGATGAGGATTTATTATATAAAAAAGAATTTCTCCTCATTTGTCCTCACCGTACTTTAACTATGTATATATCAGATACAGCAATCGCTAATCACTATAAGACTTCAGTGTATATTAAATACTGGAAAACATTCGTAATATTTATTTTCATATATAATATAACAAGAGAGTGAGAATAAATTGAAAATAATTTGACAGATTGTTTGAAAACTTGTTGCCAGGCAATAGTCACGAGAGCCCGCAGGGCTCGAGTGGCTATTGCCAAATGGCAACAAATTTGAACAAAATCTGTCAAATTATTTTCTAATTTAGGGAACTCTCGAGTTATATTTGACAAGATTATTTTTTGATTCACAAACTAAACCGATGACTTTCACCCATTTCGCGTTGACACAATTAAGTAATTATTTTGACAAGTATCTGACAGTTGCTAGGCAAATAAAAGCTACAGTGATTATTCCCGACAATAATCACAAGAGATTTATTCCCACTATAATAATGACATAATTGGTTGAAACTTACCCTTGTGACAAATAAAGAAGCATTTCATTGGTTTTAAGAAACGTCAAAAAATAATCAGGCATACAAATACAAATGTTACTGGTGTCGCTTTATAGCTTCTACTGACTTTTTGTAAACTAATTATTTTGAGATATTTCTCATGGAATTTTTGAATTTGTAAATTACACCAAACAAGGAAACGATCAAAAAGACTGACTACTAACGCATTTGTGTGACTGAAGTGGTTAGAGGCATTATTGGTTATAGGTAAAGGTTGCAGGATCGATTCCTGCAGATGCGACATCTTTTCAATTTCTCCTTAATGTCATTTTATGGTTTGTACAATTTCAAAAAACCCTATAGAAATATCTCAAACTAATGACTCTATTTGTGTTTTATATTAGCAACTATCATGCAAACTTTAAATGGACAATTAAAAGAAAGTGGTTTAAGAATTTCAAGTATCACAAGAAATTTGTTATAAATTGCTAAACTTCATAGCTGAAATGGTAAACAAGAATAAAGTAAGCTATCCATATTTTACGGAACCATTTCATAACTCATATTCTATAAGTTTTACTCACTTATTACTCATAAGAAACGTGTGATTTTTATTTTTTCATAAAAGTAAATAAACTCGACAAAACCTTGGTTAAAGATCGTTAGGTACATTTTCAAGAAAATAATAACTGCCTAGAATACAAATAAAAGGTATTTTACTTTTTTATTATTGCAAATAACGTATGTATATGGTATATTAAGTAGCGGTAGCCTTTATTACCCTGAACGCGAGACGAGTAACGGCATAGAGATAAAATGAAACTATCTCTCTCTTGCACTTTGGTCTAATTGGGGGATAGTTTTGTCTTGGTTTTGTCAATGCGCATTCCTCAATCCCTAAACCAAATGGTTGTGTGGTTATCGTTATCAGAGCGAGGTGCCAGATAAAGATAGAACATATTTTTACTGTATCTATCTGTCGATACTGTTCAGAGCACTGAAGGCTATCTTTAGTTAATATAAGCGATTATTTCCTTCGATTCAAATTAACTAATAGAATGTCATAATTTTTTGAAATCGGACCAATCAGAATCAAATATCAGCGACTATTGCACTAGAACAATATCAGCGACTATTGCACTAGAGAAATAGTCACGTCAAATATAAATGTCAAAAATTTGTCTTCTCAGGAAATAATCTTCCTAAATATAACACGACCTTGATTAATATTCTGCTATTTTTGTTGTTGCTAAATTTCTGGAAAATTTTACAATTTGTTTCGATATGATTTGACATTAATAATCAAAGATTAAAGCCCTCGAGCTAAAGCTCTCGGGCTTTAATCAGATTATTAATGTCAAATTATGTCTCAACAAATTGATACTAAAATATTCTCGTAATCTAGATACCACAAAAATAGCCGACTATAATCAAGGTCTTGTTATATTACCCTTGAATTTGGTATAACCGATAAGTTTACTGAATGTACAATTCTATATTTGCACCTGTTAATATACATATAAAGTAAATAATAAATTGAACATACCATGATAAGGAATCACGTGTGGAGTAACAGGAGCTGATGCAACCATTGGTTTTAAATTATAATTAAAATAATTTTGATTGGTAGTAGGACTAGTTGGCCATACAAATGGATCTACTGGTGAGGGTACGTAAGATGGCCATTGATATCCATTCGAATACCAACGATTTTCATCTGCTACTGCATTATCTAATATAGTGTTTTCTTGAGTGTTTGTCGGATCTGCTTGAACTTCATTTGGAATTCCAGTTTGGCAGAATGTAGAATTATCAACTCGGGGTGGACTTTGCATTCTCTATAAAGTTTTAAGACTTTTAATTTAGTTTTCTGGTTAGAACAATATTAATAATTGTTAAAAATATTCCCCAATCTTAATCAGTTAAATTAAAACCCCACAATTTCGCAATAATGGATGTTGCTACCAATAAAACTGTCATTCAATATCTTAGATTCTTTAATCAAAAACAGTTAGAAAAATGTACGTAACAAAAACCTACAGTTAACGAGGCCAGCCAGAATAACATTATAACTTTATACAGTGCTGGGATGAAACTACGAACTGTAGACTGGCCAGAGAGTTATTACCTCATCCTGGTGAGGAAACAGCAAAAAAATTTAAGGCCTTGACCAGACAAAATCTCCGAACAGCTGTAGGAATCTTGACAGGTCACTGCCAATTGCGACATCTCTTTAGGATGAAATTAACAGAATCGCCGCTATACAGAGGCTGCGAACAAGAAGAGGAAACAGTAGAACACATAATGTATGACTGCTCTGCTTTTTCTGAAATCATAAGATCCGTGTTGGGCGACTACTGGTTTACACCAGCCGATGTCACGGAGATCCCCCTCGGGAGCCTCATCACCTATTTTAAATCACTAGGCCTGGTGACAGCCTGAGGTAAGGATATCCCTACACACGGGAGGATGCACAATGGGTCATATGTGGCCTCAGTGCTGGCTGAGCACTAGCTCGCCCCTCCCCAAATTTCCAGAGAGATCAAAGTTTTGTTAAATCACGTGTCATTTAAAACTGAGACTTTCAATTAAAGAGTTATGATCAAAAGATAGATCTTAGTTTTACGATAATAAAAATTTGGGGACATTTTTAACAAATGTAACGTCTCAGTAGACGATCATACAATAATGGAAAATATCATATATTTTACAGTTAATTTCTGGCAATAAATTAGAGCGGTTGGTATACAACTTAAAATTGCAGTATAAAACACTGAAATCTGAAACTTTGACACAAGTTAATAAGTTTATATTTTAAATAAAGTAAATATTTTAAGGATAAATGTAATCACTCACTAATGGAACACCAACATAAGCTTCAATATTATCTGCTAAAGATTCATATTTAACTGCAGTGGTTGAAGACAAAACACTACTTTCACTTTTAGTTCTCTTTTTATCCCTATTACGCCTTCTGTTTTTAGAAGGAACCTTCTCGGTAGGTGGAGTGGTTGGAGTAACAACTACACTTTTTGAAAACCTTAAAAGAGAAATTTCTAAAAAAAAAAACAACTTAATTAAATTGAAAGTTATTTACCGATAGGGCAAGGGCCATGGCTGAGCGTTATCTTCTGGTGACAAATCTGAGTAGTCCACAGTTCTTCGTTCAGCTGTTTTTGTCAAATAGACAACGCATTTGTTTTTATTCTTTATTATTTCTTGGATGTAGCAATCAAACTTTTTATTGGAATCATCATTGTAAATACATTTTGTACCAAGTATTAATTTGTTATCTCCATAGTACCATTCGCCAAGACGCCACTCTATAATAAACAACTTTATTACAACCTGCATACAAAATATTAATCATAGTAAACAGACATTACAATATTCAGTTAGGTTTTCTGAATATATTAAAATTTCTAAAATAAAGTATTTACCTCGTCTTGTTTCACTCCATGTATCATATTCAATGTTTCTGTAAACATTTGGATCCAAAGCTTTAGCAATCTTAAATGGAAAAGGTACAACACACTTTTTCTTTTCCTCAATTTTTTCTTCTAACTGTTCTTCAGTTAATTCCTCACTGCAAGACTCAAGTATTCGTCTTTTTTCTATAACCAATTCTGCTTCAGTCACAATATTTCCTTTATCGTAAAGCATTTTGTGTACAATTTCATCGACTTCTGGCATTTGATATACTTCTTCATAAAGAATTTTATAAACAATAGCTAAAGAATAGATATACAAAACGTTGTAAATATAAATGCTGACAATTTATTATTTTTTATCAATTAAGAAAAATAGTAATTTTTTAATAGTTTGTTCTATCTACTGTAGTTGGTTCTGTATACTTTCTTCAAAAAGGTTAAATTTTAAAAAATAATTATAAGAAAGTTAATTGTGAGCAAAAATTTATTAAACATTACAATTATCATTGTTGGTGAAAAAACACCAATAAAGAAAAACTAGGTAGTTATCTAAATTTTTGTTTTAGTTAGAAATTCAAAAACAGCAAATATATTGACAGTTTTTTATATAGATTGTTATCTATATATCTAAAACTCAAAGGTGACTGACTGACATAGTGATCTATCAACGCACAGCCCAAACCGCTGGACGGATGGGGCTGAAATTTGGCATGCACGTAGATGTTATGACGTAGGCATCCGCTAAGAAAGGATTTTGATTAATTCCACCCCAAAGGAGATAAAATAGGAGATGAAAGTTTGTATGAGACTTTCTCAATTTTAAACCGATCAGGCTGAGATTTTGCATGCAGAATTTCTGGACAGCTAACTATGAACAAGTGAACAATTTTCTTTCTGAACAAAGTTTTGATGTACAGGCTGGTCAAACAACCTATGATAACTTGGTTGAGACAATTGATTCTGCAGTGGACACTTTTATCCCATACAGACCAAGAAAAGTCAACCCGCAAAAGCCATGGTTGACCAATTATGTGTTTAAGGAGATTGAAAAGAAGAGAAGACTATGGCATAAATATCGCAACAATAGAACTCAAGAAAACTATCTGTTATATAGATTACAGAACCATAAAGCTAAAGCATGCATAGTGGATGCAAGAAAAAACTATGAACATAGTTTAGTTTCTGGTCCAGATAAACACTTTTATTCCTATATTAGCCGTAACCTGAACTGTAAACTCAGGAATTTTACTCTTGTTGATGGGAACACCAACCGTATCATAGAAACACAAGAACGAACTGCTGAGACGTTTGCTATACAATTTCAGTGTTTTTAACCGTAGTATTGTTGTGACTGGTCTTACACCATCACTTCCTCAAAACACTTATTCAGAAAGAGAAATCGCAGCATCTGTTTCACCCCAGAAAAAGTAAAGTGTGCATTGGAACCACTAAAAACTGATTCAAGTCCTGGCCCTGATGGTGTACAAGCGGTGTTCTTGTCAAAATGTAGGGAGTCTCTATGTGTTCCTATTGCTGCAGTAATGAATGACATTATGAATGCTGAATACTTTCCATAGAGCTGGAAAAAGGCTGTCGTCATTCCTATATTTAAAAAGGGAAACAAGCTACTAGCTGAAAATTACAGGCCAATTAGTTTAACAAGTGCACTTTGTAAATGTATGGAGAAGATTGTGGTAAGGGAACTTACGTCGTTTTTCCTGGAAAATCAAGTGATACCTCCCGAACAGCATGGATTTCTCCCACGTAAGTCAACAATAACCAACTTGTTAACAAGACTGCAACAGTGGACTCGAGCGGATGATAATAACGAACCGGTTGATGTTTTGTACCTGGATTTTGAAAAAGCATTTGACAAGATACCCATTGACTATCTCCTCTACAAGCTTGAGCATTATGGAGTCAGGGGAAAACTTCTGCACTTTATAAGAGGATTGCTCCAGGGAAGAAAATTTCCGGTTCGTGTGGGACAGGTATTGTCTAGTGAATACGACATTTACAGTGGTGTTCCACAGGGGTCTGTATTCAGGACTAAAGACCAACTACACATCCTTTGCTGACGACACAAACATATACTGCAACCCGTTGAAGCAAAGTCACTACCTTCAGGAGGACCTGGACAAAATTAAAACCTGGACAACGACCTGGAATATGCAGATAAATGATTCGAAATGCACGGTTTCCACATAGGACGTACAAAAACAAAAAGACCTTGGAATAATTATAACCGAAGATCTAAAATGGCAACATATTAGTCACATAATAAAGAAAATGAACACCTTAATCTATCTAGTACAAGTCTCATTTAGGGATCAATCACCTCAAATGATTTTAAAACTCTACAAATCCTTTTTAAGACCAAAAATCGAATATGGACAGTGTATTTGGAACCATACTATGTCAAAGATATTGAGGCACTTGAGAGAGTGCAGCGAAGAATTACAAAAATTCCATTGGAACTGAGAAACTTACCTTACAGCGACAGGCTAGTTAGATTGAACCTGACCACACTCAGTGAAAGACGGCTTCGAGGTGACCTTATTGAAACCTTTAAGATCACTAGTGGATATTATGGGTGCAACTTGGATCTCTTTCACTCTCCTCAATTGGCCACTCTTAGAGGTCATAGACAAAAGCTTGCTAAAGAGAAAACCAGCAAACTGCTAAGAAGAAACTTCCTTACAAATAGGGTCATATTCAGCTGGAATAGGCTAAGTGAGGATACAGTTAACTCTACAAGCACAAACCAGTTCAAGAACAGGCTTGATTTGGAAATGCAGACTTTGAATAATATACTCATTCATTACTAAACTGTAATAAATTGTGAAAATGGTGAACATAACAAAAAACTGTGATAAAAAAAACTTTAGAAGAACTTTATTTATAAAAAGTGACACTGTGATACACAATTCAATAGTTTCATCGGAATTTTCCGCTTACTATTGACAAACCCATAATAATAATAATAATATAGCTACTATGACGTAGGCATCCCCTAAAAAAGTATTTTGATAAATTTCACCAAGGGGATAAAATAGGCGATGAAAGTTTGTCAATTTTAAACTGATCTGGCTGAGATTTTAAATGCATACCTACAGCTACTATGACGTAAGCATCCCCTAAGAAAGAATTTTGATAAATTCCACTCCAAGGGGATAAAATAGGGGATGACAGTTGGTATGAAACCTTGTCAATTTCAAACCGATCGGGCTGAGATTTTGCATGCATATAGCTACTATGACGCAGGCATCCTCTAAGAAAAAATTTTGATAAATTCCACCCCAAGGGGATAAAATAGGGGATGAAAGTTGGTATGAAACTTTGTCAATTTCAAACCGATCGGGCTGAGATTTTGCATGCATATAGCTACTATGACGTAGGTATCCCTAAGAAAGGATTTTGATAAATTCCACCCCCAAGGAGATAAAATAGGGGATAAAAGTTTGTATAAAACTTTTTAGATTTTCGACTGATTAAACTAAAATTAAAGATTGGAGCTACTATGATGAAGACGTCCGCTTAAATAGGATTTTGATAAGTTGAACCCCATGGGGATAAAATAAGGGTTGATAGAGGATGTAAATGTATTAGTTTAAACCTATTAGTACCCAATGGAACAAATAAATAAAGATGAACAAAATAATTTTTTGTTCTTAATGTTGACAGTAGATGGCGTTAGTAGTATTTTAAAACGCGCTATCGTTGTGTTTTCTTTGAGTTACATATACCATATACCCGATGATGAGTGGCCGCCGTATCTTACAATACATACTATACCTAAATATTTCTAGCGGATTAAACAAAAGCAAAGCCGCAAAAACTATACCTAATAACCTAATTAATAATAATAATACTTCTTAACTTCCTTCTTAATCCTTATCCAAATAAATAAGTTATTTAACACAGACACATATTAATGAACAAAATTACCCTTTACAGTATTTTTTTCAACCAAAATGTAAGAAGTTTTTATAGTTTTAAAATAATAATAGTCTAATACCACTCACGCATTAATGTGTTAAAATATTTATTAACTCATTCGTTTATTAACTCCTACGTTTACCATATTCCATGCTTTAAGCATATAATGATCTTGTTAAATCATTCCCATAAAAATTCGCTGGGCGCGTGCCTAGAAATATAACTTATACCGACATTCTCACTGACTACTATACCCGTATTTTTTAAACTATTGAAATTGTTCTTATTTTCATCAAAGATTACAGTAAATTCAAGATAACCAACCGCATTAAAGGACAACAAAGAAAAGTAATGTTATTGTCAATTTTTGTTCCTCGTTTTTCTGAATTTTTAATAATGTTTTATTGTCATTTGGTTTTCGGTGTTGGTTTTGTTTTGATTTCATGGAATAAAGAATAAAAGTTGAATAAAATCTTTAAAGGTTGGTCAACCAATTTGTATAACTTTGATACAAGAGTAATACAAACGCTACCGTGAAGGCGACTTTGAGTAAATTCATGAATTTGTTAGTCGAACTTACGATAAAATACCTAGGAGATGTAAAACGGGTATAATTAAAACTTATAAAGTAGATATGACAACATTGGAATAATGTAGGGTTGTACAGACGTAGGTACTACATTATCCCTGTTAATGAAAACTTATTAAAGTCTTTGAGAAAGCTGAATCTATTTTCTTTTCTCTGATACTCCCTAATAATGCTTTACAATACTAACTTAAATTTATTTAGCAGTATTTTTAATCGAAACAAAGATTGAAGAAGAATCGTTCCTTTAAGTACATATATGTATAGATCGCATCTGTAAAAATTTCCGATATTAATGAGGATATAAAAATGTAACTTACATTGGCAGAATCCAGCTGCACGTATCTGTTCTTTCTTGTAAACAACATCGTAATGGTCTTTATCAATCAAACACAGCAAGAAACTGTTTTCAAATTCCGTACCTGCAGGATGGTATATTTGTTGATCAGTAGCATTAAAAACTTTAATACTGCGGCTACGAAAGTAAACAAATCTATATTTACATATGTTTCTTATGTAGGTAGGGATGGAATTATTTACTTACTTATATTTTTTGCTAACAATTTTAAGTTCCAAATCACCACAAATAACCATGTGTTTTTCCAATTTGTTTAAATGTTCAAAAAAATGTTTGTTTGAATCAAAATAATATATTAACTCCTGAGGATTTTTTCTAGCGAAAGTTATACATTCTGTACGAACTCTTTCGTGATGCACTTGACAATCGAAGAGCTGATAAAAAAAAGAAAACATAGTTTGTTTAATAAAAACTGCAATTAAAAAATAGTCTTACCTGTTCGCTAATGGCTCTAAATAAGCAAGTTTCATCATAAGCAACATTTTTTCGATACAATC
Organism: Altica lythri; assembly: GCA_964028335.1. Lineage (NCBI taxonomy): Eukaryota > Metazoa > Arthropoda > Insecta > Coleoptera > Chrysomelidae > Altica > Altica lythri. The sequence goes on along the minus strand of OZ034802.1, from coordinate 47,078,576 downwards.
CCAATGTATCCAACCAATGGTCTACCGCACCTAAGTTTTTCCCTTTTCCAATTTTTGTCGACATGATTACCAATTTCGTCTAAATTTAATATAGCTATTAAATATGTACATTATATTTTTTTTAAAAATAGATGTAAAAAATACTTACTGAAGCTTCATACAAAACTAATATCAATTCAATTTTTAAACGGTACCACGTGTGGGTCTATCGGTAAAATCCGTGCAAATAACTCACCTCATTTCACTTTTTTTAATATTTCGTTTTTTTTGACGTTCCAGCCAACTAGACGGCGGCATTGCCAAATTAGATTTTAGAACAAGTATTTTGAAGAAAAGTATTTTAAGTTAAAGCGTTATTTTACTAATTTTATAGGAATAAGGAGTAACATAACATTATAAAATTGTTGTTTTCTTGTAAAATTATTCTGTACAGAGTTTTAAATCTGATTCAAACTTTAAATTGCGTTTTGAACAATGGATAACTAAACAAAATCAACTTTTACTTCGCCAAAAATTTTAGTTGTTGAGAGAATCTTTTACCTTCTATTTGTTGAGGACTATATTATATATATTAGCTCGACAGGACTTGCAGGCCTAGGGCTTCGTTGGTGATTTTTCTCCATTCCTTCCTGTCTAAGGCTTTCTCTTTACAGTTTCTGACACCTAGGCGCTTTAAATATTTCTCCACTGCCGTCATCCATTTCCTTCTGGGTCTTCCTCTCTGTGTGTTTCCCATCATAGAGCTTCTTAGTTTTTTCTTGGTTACTCTCGTTTCTGGTAGTCTTTCAACATGACCTAGCAATCTAATTCTTTGAGCCTTTACTTGTGATGTTATTGAGAGGCTGGTCTGATAACTGTTCTGTACAACCTCTATTTGCTCTTTTACGTAAACCATTTTTGATTTCAGCACTCTCGTGAGTGACCCTGCAGTCCTGCTTCCTTTGTTTATTCTATTATTAATTTCTCTGCTTTCGTCATTTTTGTTGCTTATATTTACTTCTAGTTAAATAAAATTTTCCGTGTTTTCCGTTATAGCAAGTACTCATTTTCAGTGGTGTTGTGCTAATTTTTTTTACCGGAACTCGTATATATAATTATATAGACAGGGCCGATCCTGGGTAGGTGATCGCTCTGTGCGGTCTCATGTTCCAAAATTTAATGACGAGAGGGGGGGTGGTGATTTTCCATGATAATCCTGGCGGCGACGTTTTTTTTTGGGTCTCATGTCCCAAATTTGACGACTTTCACACTTTCTATAAATGTACTGTCGCAAAGATGGTTTGACACTGATTAAAAAAATGGTTTTAAATACTCAAATTCTTACACTAAGGGTGGGGGATGCACAAACTACAAAGAAGGGAATTTCCCAGCAATGCACATTTCAGATGAAAATCGTTTGTGGGCATTTTTCTTAGCATCACTGTAATAAACTAATAAAGTTTAAAACATCTACCAATACTGGAAACCAGCATCTGGAAATTCTAGTTCACAACAAATGTTCATACAAATGTATAATAAAAATTCTTAGCATTAGCCGCAGGTCCATTTGGGTATGGCAATAAATTATGCCAGGGTTGAGTAACGTACGCCGGCGCCGCTTGCATTAAATTTATGTATGAAATCTTTACTTTTTTAAAATTATATATATTTTTTTCTTTTAATGTTTATTATAAATATTAAAGTTTAATTTCCGTTGGACCACTCGGGTTCGGGTTCAGTTCAAACCCTTGTATAAACAAAATATAAAATTATAAAATAATACATATAAAAATTCGTCAAAAATTAGAAAAAAAATCAGCAATTCTTTTTAGTTTTTTTTAATACGTCACCCAAGTCTCGTTATCAGAAATCATCTTTAGTTCCGGAACGCGTTCCTGTCCAAAAAGGAAGTACCGAAACGACGTTCCGGAGCATTCCGGCTCGACAACACCACTGCTCATTTTCTGGCGTTCTGTCCCTTATCATCACCATATACTTCGTTTTCTGTTTGTTAATTTCCAACCCTCTTTTTTGCAGCAGCTTCGAACCTCTTGGTTATTTTCTTTAATTTTTGCTTTGATCTAGCTTATTTATAAGTACAATGTCGGCATATGCTAGACACAGGCACTGATGTATTTTCCATGTCTATGAATATTTATTTCTCTTCGAATATTTTCCAGCACAATGTTAAAAAGTGTTGTTGATAGAGGGTTCCCTTGAATCACTCCTTTGTTTGTTTTAAAAGCCCCAGAGTTCTGCCCGTTTACGTGCCCCCTATTTTCATTATTTTCTAGAGTCATTTTTGTCAGTCTTATCAGGTTGCATTTGGAATACAGGTTCTTCATTCCTTTATAGATTTCAGATTTTTTGTGTATTCTGTCATAAGCCTGTTTGAAATTAATGAATAGGGCTTATATTGGTAAATTGAACTCGTAACTGCTTTGGAGCATTTATTTTAGTGCAAAAATCTTATTAGTAACAGATCGGCCTGTGCGAAAACCTGCTTGGTAGTCGCCAATTTATTTATCTTTTTCTTTTTGTTGAGGACTAATTGAAGAAAATAAAGATTGATGACACAAGAAATATTTAAATAAATTAATTGTGAATCCGATCCACGACCGTAAAAATAAAATATGTATAGAAATAAAATCATATTGAAACACTTATGGGGACTTTAACATAATTTAATCATAAAATTGTTAAAATACACAGAACTCTGCTGGATAACGTCTACACTGATTGACAATACAATGAACTATTCGAATTATTTGAACTCCCCTTCGCCTGTTTTCTTGTTGTTCCTACAGCACAGAGCTCTCGTCTTCTGGTACAACCTTAACTAAGGCGAGTTTTTCCTCGTTCTGCTTCACGCAGTTCCAGCACGTCATTGTGCGCCTTCTTTTGGGGAAAACTTCATTAACCTCTCCACTACCGCTTCGACGTCGCTGACGGCATGGTCGTAGTTATAAGTGTCTTCATCCAGTCAAGCAGCTTTATGTGAGGCCTCCACTAGTCAAGGCGTTTACAAGAGATCTCGGCCTCGCCTACCTTACAGCCTGTTGCAACTCGGCGTCTCGAAGACCATCGGTATAGGTTTGGATCGCCAGGCACTCCAGGAATTTTTCCGCTGCATTTGGATATCATTCTTGCAACTTCTGCCTCAAACTTCTGAATAGTTTCTCCATTTTTCTGCTTCCGGCTCTTCAACTGCACTTGGTACACCGGTTGTAGATGACTTTGGCCATAACGCATCTCGAGACGATTCACCAATAGCTCGAAATTGTCAACCTCATCCAGTGTCAACAAATGTTATGTTATTATAAAAGGCGGTATAAAAGTTTTATTAATTTTTCTAAAAATTTTTTCTTTCTTGGAGCCCTTATTATCAATGTTTTTAACAAGATGACATCATAAAAGTTTTAAAAATTTCTTTAGTTCATTAATTATTAATTTCTTAATTGAAAAAAAGAATAAAAATTAAAATAATGTTGTTTAAATATAAAGTTTTTTAATTTAAAGCTATTGCTGGTTTTATCTTCATGCTAGACATTATAAATTTTTTCATGCCATTTGTTTATAAATGATTTTTAAATAAAAAATTTTCTTAATAACAATATCTGATTGTTTATAAAGGTTTTTGTTTAGTTATTTAATGTTTAAATCAATTATTAAGGAATCTTTTTTTTTAATCATTATTTATACTCCTAAATGTAGTGGCTAAATTTTTTTTTGTTAACAATTTAGTTATTTATATATTTAACAATTTGTTATAAATAAATTTTTTATTTGCAATAATTTTTTTCTTGAACATAAAAAAATAACAAAAACAGCTATCTACAACAAAATGCCAAAAAAATTTTTAAAAAGCTGTCTCGATTTGTCAACAAACAAATTGCTGCAGCTTTGCAAGTTTGCAACTATTGCAGATACAGTTTTCGACCATCAAGTCGTTTATTAACTAGACGCATTTATTCATAAAAATTTACATTTTCGATTCATTATAATATTTATATATTATATAAATAAATAATGTTTTTGTTACTTGATTAAGAACTATTCAAATCTATATTTTTAACTTTATTTGTTTATAAAATTTTGGAGTTTTTTAATTTATTTATTATTCAATGTGCGTTTTTAAATGTTTTAAGTGCATAGTAATCAAAATTTCTCATTTTTATGTATTATAAAATATTTAATGTCAACATTATTGTTTATTATATATATCAGAACACAGAATTATTATTGTTTTGATATTATATAGAGTTTGAGTATCTGCAATAGTTGCAAAGTTGCAATAATTTGTTTGTTGACAAATCGAGACAGCGTTTGGACTCAGCGGTACTCTAAAATTACAAAGTTCCGTAAAAAATTTAAAAAATTTTTTTTGGCATTTTGTTGCAGATTCAACACCCAATATAACATAAAATACCTTTAGCGCCTGTATCTAACAGGACTTGTCAATAAATATTAATACTATTAATTAACAGTCATAAATATACCCATCACCAACATGCAAAAAGAAATCAAAATATTATTTTCAAAACCTCATTATGAGATTATCTCTTGTTTGTTTCTCAGTGTAATTTAGAATATTTTGGTGTCATATCTGTAAACTACAAAATTTTGCGTAAGTATTATATATGGTTGAAATCAGAAAAAAAAATTATCTTTACGTTTCTGATATTTATTTATTTTTATTTATAAAAAATAGATTGTAAAATCGTGAATGCATACAACCACATGCGGTGAGGGTAGGCGAAAAGGTCTCTTTTATTGCTCTTTTATTAGCACACCCTACTGGGCTCAGGTAAGGGGTGACGCGAAAGACTCTTTAACCTTTTATTAAATGATAAGGTAACTGCCTTCAGTATTTTCCAAGTAAACGATGAGTATAATTACTAGAAGTATAAGAGCCAACATATTAATATTTTATAAATTACTAGCTGACCCGGCGGACTTCGTACCGCAAATCATTTATGTCATTCTTCCATTTTTCGTTTTTTCAATTTATTTGGATTTTATCGTTATATTTTGTAGTTTTTATCGTTAAAAATATTAGATGTCTAACAATACTTAATTTAGTAAGAATTTCTCGTTTAAATATAAGTGATATTAACTGCGCCACCTTACGGTGGCGTGATTAAAGTAATCGAATAAGTAGTGGTTGCTCGTTTAATGGAAGCGCCATCTGGTGGTAACTTCCATTAATAAGAATATCATATTCATATTAACCATTAAAAATACAACATCCTACTGATTTTCACGACAATCGGTTGAACACGGCAGAAGTTGTTACTCTGCAGCGCCACCTCAAACCTCCTCCGTGGAAAGATACATATATGAATACCAATTTTTATGACAATCGGTTGAACGGGGCAGAAGTTGCTACTCTGTAGCGCCATCCGTTGGTGAGTGGCATCAATGAGCATATTATGTAAACCGATTGATCAGTTATCGACCGGGGATGAACAATGATTAAATTACCAAAATGGCTATAAAAAAATAGGGGTTGGTGATAAAAAAGTAAAAATTTAGGGTTGTATGTATTTTTCAATGCCACATTATAAAAAAATAAAAACAAAAAATTTCGTCCAAAAATTAAAAAAAAAATTTAAGGGTGAACAACCCTTATTACTTAGGGGTATTAAAAATAGATGTTGGCCGATTCTCAGACCTACTTAATATGCTCACAAAATTTCATGAGAATCGGTCTAGCCGTTTCGGAGGAGTATGGGAACGAAAATTGTGACACGAGAATTTTATATATTAGATTAAATAATATAAGTTTTCGAAAGCGTCGCGATCTTGAGGTTCCGGGGATAAAAAATGGTGGTGTTTTAAGAAAGTTGTAGTTCTTTTCGATTAGATGTAGGTGAAGAACAACTATAAAATACAAATCGGAATATAATTATTAAAAATTAAATAATATACAAGAATATGTGATCTCTGAGGAACCCCAGAGATCACCTATATTACACTGGAAAGAGACCCACCAATATAAAAACATTGACGCCTGTTTTTCAGAAAGCTGGATACCCTAGAAAAACACCACAAATGCCCATACCTACAAGTGTTTGGATCAGTAGTCTTGTAGTCTAATTCTTTGAGAAATCGGTGTATATGCTATCCACTTGTACACGACACTCGAAACCCTGTATTATGTTCTATTAATAAATCAAAAGATTCGAAAGAGTTGATCTTCCAGGTGTGAAACCATGCTGTTCGATCTGGTGCGATTATGTTCCGTACAGCAATCGAGAAACTAGTTCATCAAGTAGTTTGGGAAGACACGATTGAATACAAATCCGTCTATAGTTTTAATATTTCCTTTGTCGCCTGACTTGAATTATAGCATATTATAGCTTTCCTTTTTACATGAAAAATGCCAGAACTCAATGATTTATTAAAGAGATAATGGATTGGAATTGTCATGGAGCTAACATAGTATTTTAATAACACTAATGGAACAACATCCGGACCAGAAGAAAATTTTACAGATAGTCTATAGTAATCCCCTCATACACCTCGGCAAATCCAATACTCAGCATACTAAAATTTTCACATTGCTTCACAGAAATGCTATAATTAGGTATAGGCATGGCCACGCCTACATCTCCCTTGTATACTGTAGAAAAAAAAGGTAGCAAAAAGATTTGAAAGATCACAAATGAATCCTTTAAAAACATTTCACTAGGAAAATTATATAACTGACGAAATGAATTTATATGAGTTCAAAATCTCTTAGGATCATCCTGCATACTGCATCTCAATATCAAACTTCTAAGCATTATAACAATCATCATATGTTAAATAATCTAGAAATCAAAACACAACGCCATCTACCGGGTGTAGAGATGTCATTGGTTTATAAATTTTATTAAAAAATCGTTCTGAAATCTTAACCACTTATTGTACACATGTATAAATAGCCATCGTGTGTTTATATTTATTAAATGTTATAAATGAAACTCATTTATTGAAGTGTATTCTTATTAAAATATATCAATAATTCGAATTTGTTAATTCTCATTATAGCAGGAGAGCCGAAATTTCGCCGTCATCCATACTATGACATTTCTCCTTTGCAGCATGTTTATTCAATACAGGTATTTACGTTCCCGCTCAGGCAGACACACTAGGGGTTAGCTATAACGGTTGAAAGTTACCGATTTATCACGATGTTTTCCTTCAGCGTACGTGCGTGGTATCTCTAGGTGTTAGAGAATTTACTTATGTCTCCTAAAAGACACATTGGTAATTTATTTGTGGATCTTTCACGGGATTTTTGAAATTATACAAACAAGAAATGACATTAAGGAGAAGTTGAAAAAAAATGTCACATCCAGAAAACTCAAATCTGCGATTCGTATCTATAGCTGATAGCGCCTTTAACCATGCGGCCATAGATGCCTAGCGGTTAGTCGACGTATTTGATCACATTTTGATTCAACTGTTAAACCTTTTGTTTATAAAATGTATTGCATCCCAACTTGTCTTTTATTATTACTCAAAATAATTTAAAGTTAAATCTTAATAAAACACAAGAAATAACGTTTTCAGCTAAACCCGATTCAATCAATAATAAAACAGTTAAGTTGCTGGAAATTACCCTGGATGGTAGACTGAACTGGAGACCACATATTGCCATAGGGTCTGAAAAATCATCTTCAGCCATTTTTTCAATTCGTCGACTAAAGGGAATTTTAGATACACTTACTGTGGTACATTACGTATTATTTAACTCTCACATATCATATGGAGTTGAACTTGGAGGAAACTCATCGGAAACTATTAAAATTTTTAAATTGCAAAAAAGCAGTGAGAATCATAGCTGGTGCCGGATATAGGGATTATTAAAAACCAATATTTAAGGAATTAAAAGCAATGACTGTGCCTTCTTTATTTATTTTAAGTCACTTGCTAGAAATACCTACATAGGTGTAAAGACAGGTTTAAAAAAATCAAAATTTCACAAGTATGGCACAAAAACCGCCGACCTTATCAGTTTCGTCTTGAATTATTTTATTTATTTATTTATACAATACCTACCCCTACAGGTATTAAACGCAACTATAAACCGGATTTACATAGTATTGACATCATATACAATCTACAAAATGCCGATGAGATGGTCTCATTTCGTAACTATAATTTATTACATTTATTCGAAACCCACGCTCCCATTCGTAAGTACAGAACCACTAAACCACCTGCCCCATGGCGAACTTGCAATATAAAGCAAATGTGCAAACTTCGGGATAGAGCATTCCAAAAGTTGAAGAGAACGAAAAATACTTCCGATTTTAACAGTTATAAGGAATTGAGAAATTACACAACAAATGCAGTAAGCATTTCTGAATTTTACTTAAAAAAAGGGACTCAAAATCAACATGGAAAACATTGAAAACCCTTGAAATTCTTCGAGATAATGCAGTCGCGGACCTTCATCCACATTTGCAAGATGTTGATGCTATTGGCAAACATTTCCAAAATATCACTCATCCCTCTCGTAATAACACACAGATGGAGTTTCTAGACATATACAACAATTCAGACAATAATTATTCATTTCAGTTCATTCCAATCTCTTCTGAAGCCGTTAAAACTTATCTGAACCGTGTCAAAAGTAACGCTCTTGGTTTAGATGGGGTTGCTTTAGTGATGCTACACCTAATCGAAAGCTTCCTCTTACAACATCTTACCTTCATTTTTAATTTCTGTATATGTTCATCTACTTTCCAAATTATTGGAAACAAGCACTTGTCCTACCACTGGCTAAACGTCATTCACCTTCTGACTTCTCTGATCTAAGACCGATAAGCATTCTCCCCCTCTTTCAAAACTACTAGAAATGGCTATGAAAGATTAAATGCTGAAATTTAGCGAAGCTCACGACTTGATTAGTGATGTCCAATCTGGTTTTCGTATAAACTATAGCACAACTACTACTGCACTTCTGTCTATCACCGACGACATTTTCCAGGAACTGGACAAAAAACATTTGATTTGCTTGATACTCCTCGATTTCAGCAAAGCATTCGACACCCTTGATCACGACATGTTATGTACAAAACTTCCTTGTTTTGGCTTCTCTGACGATGCAACCGGCTTGATTCGTAGCTTCTTATGCAACCGCAGTATTACAGTCTCGCTAAACGAAAATATATCGAAGCCTTTACCAATAAGTTATGGCGTACCACAAGGTTCTATCCTCGGCCCTCTGCTCTTTAGCCTTTATATTTCAGACTTTCATCGATGCATTAGAAATTGCAAAATACATCACTATGCGGACGATACCCAGTTATATTTTGCTTTCAATTATACTGAACTCGAAAGAACTGAAAGTCTTATCAATCAAGATCTATAGTCGCTATTCAACATTTCCAACGCTCATAACCTGAAGCTGAACGCAAATAAATACAATTTTATACTGTTTGGGAATAGATCACAATGTAATTCCCTTGAATTCGATATTACCATTGATAATCAGAAGATTCCACGGGTAACAGAATGTAAAAACTTGGGATTATGGCTGGACTCAAATTTAAGATTCTCTAAACATGTCAACCACTTATGTCAAACTTCTTTCTATACTCTCCGGCAATTTTTTTCCAACAGAGATTTATTGACTGCTAATCTGAAAAAACAACTTTGCGAATCGCTAATATTTTCAAAACTCACTTACTGTGATAGCTTCTAAAGCCCTGCATTGCTTCACGCTGATGCGGTTAGATTGCAGAGAATCCAAAACTCATGTCTGAGATTTTCCTACAGGATTCGAAAATATGACCACATCAGCTCAAAGATGAAAGATTCAGGTTGGTTGAGACTAGAAAGTATGCGCCTTCTACATCTGCTCAGAATTAACCATAAGGTACTAGGTACTAGTTAACAAAAAACCAAGATATCTTCTTAAAAAATCACAACTTTTTCATATTTTGAAAACTCCAGAACACGAAATGGGGATATTCTTGTCATGCCAAAACACATAAAACCAATCTTTATACTCGCAGTTTTTCGTATAACCTTGTGAAAGAATACAATAAACTTCCTCGGGAATTCAAATCTTTTACAATAAAAAACTTCAAGAAGCGTTTAAAATTGAGATTTAGTAATCCTGATGGCTGATTATATTGTCCCGACATTCACCCCGATTTAGTTCTTCTATACCTAATACCAATTTTTTTGAATCTGTTTTTGGATGTTACAAGTATTTTTTGAAGTGATAACTTCTTATGGGAGGGTAACTGATTTTTAGCGTAACGCGTTGAAAAAAGCGTTTATCATAACGCGTTGTTTATCGTTGTTACACACAGGCGCAGTGAAATAGAATAATAATAGAAATAGGTAAATATTAATATTAATACAAATATCTTTATTTATTTATTTATTTATTGAAGTGATAACTTCTTATGGAAGGGTAAACTAATTTTAGCGTAACGCGTTGAAAAAAGCGTTTATCATAACGCGTTGTTTATCGTTGTTACACGCAGGCGCAGTGAAACATAATAATATCATTTGTCTCTCTCTCTCTCTCTCTATGCTTTTCCCAATGTAAGTTTTAAGTATATTTGAATTTACCGTGTTATACGGTATTAATCTGTCACTAAATACAATTCATTACTTTTTATTAATTACTAGCTGTACCCGGCGCGCGTTGCTACGCCAATAACTAAAATAAATTTAAGAAACATAAAAGAGGAGAAGAGATAGAAAGTTTATAGTTTTGTTTTACTTATCGCACCAAAAATATATTTTTCGAACTTATATTTATACGAATTCGTATAGATATCTATTAATCAGTATTGAATTTGATACATGGAAGCGCCATCTGGTGGTAACTTTCATAAATACGAATATCATATTCATTTTACCCATTAAAAATACATCATCAAACCGATTTTCATGACAATCGGTTGAACGGGACAGAAGTTGCTACTCTGCAGCGCCACCTGGTGGCGAGTGGCATCAATGATCATATCATACAAATCTTCTCCGTGGAAAAATACATATACATACCAATTTTCATGATAATCAGTTGAACGGGGCAGAAGTTGCTACTCTGCAGCGCCACCTGGTGGCGAGTAGCATCAATGAGCATATCATACAAATCTTCTCCGTGAAAAAATACATATGCATACCAATTTTCATGATAATCGGTTAAACAGGGCAGAAGTTGCTACTCTGCAGCGCCACCTGGTAGCGAGTGGCATCAATGAGCATATTATACAAACCTTCTCCGTAGGAAAATACGTATACCTACCAATTTTCATGACAATCGGTTGAACGGGACAGAAGTTGCTACTCTGCAGCGCCACCTGGTGGAGAGTGGCATCAATAAGCATATCATACAAAGCCTCTCCGTGGAAAAATACATATACATACCAATTTTCATGACAATCGGTTGAACGGGACAGAAGTTGCTACTCTTCAGCGCCACCTGGTGGCGAGTGGCATCAATGAGCATATCACACAAACCTTCTTCGTGGAAAAATACATATACGTACCAATTTTCATGACAATCGGTTGAACGGGACAGAAGTTGCTAGTGTACAGCGCCACTTGGTGGCGAGTGGCATCAATGAGCATATCACACAAACCTTCTCCGTGGAAAAATACATACGTATACCAATTTTCATAAAAATCGGTCCAGTAGTTTTTGAGTTCATTGAGTACATACAGACATACATACATACAGACAAACATTCATTTTTACCTTCCGAACAGCAACGCTGTTATATTACCTTCCGAACAGCAACGCTGTTATAGGAAGGTATTGTGATCGCGAAAAATTTCGATCTCGGGTTTTTAGCGGAAATACGCGTTTTAGGGTTCCCTGAGCCTAAAAAACCCAAAAATAAAAAATGTCTGTCTGTCTGTCTGTCTGTGTGTCTGTGAACACATTTGCGGCTAAACGGCTAATCGGATCGGAATGAAACTATAAAACCTTACTTATAATCACCATCGGAGGAATCTGATAGAATTTGAGTAAAATCGGCCGACCGGAAGTGGACGTTTACTCTTATCAAAAAATGGAATTTTTTGAAAATATTGGGTTTTTATATAGTTATTGGCAAAATATTTATACTTTGTGGAAAGAACATGTAATTTCCGACATTTTTGAAAGAATACATTTTTTTGATATTTTCATTAGTTTTCGAGATATTGACACTTTTATCAAAAACTGGAAATATGTGAAATAAAAATTGTGGATTCGCTTTTTTTAAACAAAAATTGGTAGTTATTATATTTTCAACATCTGACAGCTGTCAAATTATGTTTTGGCGTATTTCAACATTTAATTTTCTATATTTTGACATCTGACAGCTGTCAAATTATGTTTTTTGAGAGTATCAACTTTTGACTAGTGTCAAATTATTTTTTTTTATATTTTTGACATCTGACTACTAACTAATTAGTTTTTTCGATATTTTTGACATCTCCATACTATGGCCACTCCAATTCTACCACCCACTACTTGTTAATATCAGTCAGATTAGCTCCTTCTATATTTTGACATCTGACAGCTGTCAAATTATGTTTTTTGAGAGTATCAACTTTTGACTAGTGTCAAATTATTTTTTATATTTTTGACATCTGACTACTAACTAATTAGTTTTTTCGATATTTTTTTCCGAACAGCAACGCTGTTATAGGAAGGTATTGTGATCGCGAAAAATTTCGATCTCGGGTTTTTAGCGGAAATACGCGTTTTAGGGTTCCCTGAGCCTAAAAAACCCAAAAATAAAAAATGTCTGTGTGTCTGTGAACACATTTGCGGCTAAACAGCTAATCGGATCGGAATGAAACTATAAAACCTTACTTATAATCACCATCGGAGGAATCTAATAGAATTTGAGTAAAATCGGCCGACCGGAAGTGGACGTTTACTCTTATCAAAAAATGGAATTTTTTGAAAATATTGGGTTTTTATATCGTTATTGGCAAAATATTTATACTTTGTGGAAAGAACATGTAATTTCAGTCATTTTTGAAAGAATACATTTTTTTGATATTTTCATTAGTTTTCGAGATATTGACACTTTTATCAAAAACTACCACTACTTGTTAGTGTTCGGAAGGTCGTGTGGTGCCCACACCAGATTTTTATATATATAGATAGATATTATTAAATATTAAAGTATATCCATTTAATATCATAAAAATTAGGTTATTTTCTATATCTTCTTATTTAATCCCTTTTAATTATAATTTAAATTCATAATTTAAACGGTTCGGTCATCCTCGGCATCTATCGTGGCAGTTGTAGGAAAAGATGTGAAAATTAAATCAAATAGAAATAGGTAAATATTAATATTATTTGACACCAAATGAACCATAATAATTTGAACAACACCTACTTTAAATAAATGTGTTTTATTTAAGTTTAAATTATTATGGTTCATTTGGTGTCAAATATTTTTTTTAATTAATTCATATTTATAAAACCATAAGTCTCAGACCCACTAGATGTAACATTAATGAATTTAGACAGGTCATACCAACTCGAAAAAAAAATATAAATACAGGGTGATCCATTTAAAATATTGTCCTTTGACGTCAAATCTTGAAAGCTATTACTTTTTCGGAAAATCTGAAAAGATCAATAAATAGTACATTAAATGTACAAAAACATTTTGAATGACCCTGTATATAAGTAAATGATATAAAAAAAAAACTAATTAAAAAAATGTCCTAATAATTAAACAAAACTAATAAAAACAAATAATTTCCAATTACAAAGGAAATAATATAAATATGTAAGAAAAAAAAACAGTGTGTGGTGTCAAGGGACACCCGGATGGAACGAAGTTCCTTTCGATTAATTAGTGAAGGAATTAGTAATTTGTAAACACAACAGAGTGTTTATAGATACATAAGCATTTACTATTGTCTGTATAAAATCTCTACTTACCTAACAGTTCGTTTCTTTTAACAAAAGTGTCCATTTATACAATACCAGAGCTTTAGATAACACATCTTTTTAGAATTACTTTTTATAATTTAAAACAGGAATTAACAATTCAATACAAAATTTTAAAATTAAAATATTTGACAGTAACTGACAGTTAAGGTAATTTGACGTAGGTACCTAAATAGTCAAGTTACGAACTATTTTTAAAATGTTTATGAATTTATTAATTTATAAAAACAGGATGAAATAAAATGTAATACTATTATAGTTAATTATTATTTTTTCTACAGTATTTTCTTTTTAACGTACATTTTCTTTTAATTTAAAATAGTGTCTTTTTAATTGTAATATATCTATCTATGAGAGAGAGGGAGAGAGAGTTATTTATTTTTTGGTCTGTGAGAGAGAGAAACATGCGTGTGTCGTGTCATAGTGTCGTGACAACTTTTGGTATGAATTTTTTTTGGCTAGCTCCTAGCGTCTGTCGTAACTGTTCGTAACGCGCGAAAGGGAACTTCGTTCCAAAAATCAAAACTAAATGAACAAAAATAAAAGAGAGCAAGAAAAACATCCAGAGTTTCTCAGTGTGGCACACAGTTTTGGAGATTTCAGTGAGAGAAGTAAAAAAGAGATCTCAAACGCGGAACAAAAAAAAAACAATTCTTGACAAGATATTTGGACAATCAGTAAGGTTATTGAGTAACTTAAAAATATTTATTAACATAAAATATTCGAGACGGTTTTTTAAGGAAACAAACCCAAACTTCTTAGCATTTCTTCATGTGGAAAACCCTGACATGGATAAACGCAATCACATCGAAAACTGACGTATTTTAAAAATTTACGCTGTACCTTTTCCAAATTATCAATATGAATATTATACCCAGGGAACCAAACAACTGAAGCATATTCCAATTTTGAACGAACATATGATATATAGAGGGTTTTTATGATATCAATATTTCTAAAATCCCTGGTACTACGTATAATAAAACCAGTATTTAGTGCCTCTGAAATAATACCATTAATATGGACAGAAAAAGTCAGCTTTGAATCAAAGGTCACGCCTAGATCTCGGAAAACGGTCACACGAGATAGAACGTTGTTATTCAGCCTATAGTCATTTGCTATCGGCGACTGTTTGGTAGTGAACGACAAAGTATTGCACTTTTTAACGTTGAGTTGGAGATTATTTTTTTAAGCACCATTCACTAACAATATCAAGATTAAATTGCAGCTCTAAACAGTCTTATAGATCTTTTACTCTTATATACAACTTAACATCATCAGCATAAAGTAAACGTTTCAGTGTTAGATTATCACCGATATCATTAATAAAAATGTTAAAAGCAAAGGTCCTAAAACGGACCCCTGCGGGACTCCCGAAACAGCCTGATATTCACAGGATCTTTCCCCTTGAATCTCTACATATTGGGTACGGTTAGTTAAGTAAGAAGAAAAGAGAGTTAACAAAGAATCGGAAAAACCGAAATTATAAAGTTTTTAAAGCAAAATATGATGATCAAGGCAATCAAAAGCTTTTGTAAAATCTAAATACACAACATCAGTCTGCATACCGTCATCTATGGCCTCCGCTATGTCCTGCGTTATAATAGTAAGATTTGTGACCATAGATCTGCCTTTATAAAATCCATGCTGGGCTGTTGTTATTTGATTACTAATTAACGGAAAAAATTCATTGGAAAGAGTTTTTAATTAAAAATGCATTTTGTAGTGTGAATGAATGTAGATCATTTTTAAAGCAACAAAAATGTTTTTAATGTGAGTAATGTATTTTATCTACTCCTTTGACAGTAAATGTTATTTATACTCATTGTCACCATGCAGGGTAAGTAAGCTATAACGTACAGTTGTGCGTAATGAAACGTCATGTTGGAATGACGTTTCATTACGCACAACTGTGCGTTATAGCTTACTTACCCTGCATGGTGACAATGAGTTTAAATGACATTTACTGTCAAAGGAGTAGATAACAGTAAGTATGTAGTCTATTTCTCTATATCTATAATTACAATACACTTGTTTTTTTGTGTAATCTGTTTGACTTGCTTTTTTTACAAAACGTAGTTAAAGATTTTTGATTCTTCTTGATTCTCTTCTATTAAATATATTTATATAACTTTTTTTAAACATTTGATTATTATTCGTGCATGTTTTATTGATTGATGTGGCTAAAATGAATAAAAAATATAACCGATCTACAAAAAATTCTCAGATTAAAAACGAAACAGTATATTTGTAGGTATATTTAAAATCAAACAAGAATAATATTAAGATAATTAATTTATTGAAGCACCATATTTCATGCAAAATTAATTTCAATCAATCTAGACCTACTCATATATGTCAAAACGTAAGTACAAATATGATTACAATATCAAAAAAGAAATAAAATATTAAGAAAATTTTTGCTAAACAACCAATACCCAAAATGGAAAATTTTGCTTAGCAAAAGTTCTTTATGTCGATTTTATCATTAAATATCTTACAGTATAAATATGTATCAAATGCATCATTATAAAAGTATAAAATCATACAAAAAATTGGCAAAGTTGAGCCCAGGGATTGTTTCCAATAATTTAAGCGCTTTTTTCCTGATCGATAGTTTCCTTGGTGGGAAGAGGATTCTTTTCTAAAGTTTCGGCGTGTTTTAATTTGGTACTATCGAAATTCTCAATGCCGGTTATGAGGTTTCTTTGGCCTTTCTCCTGCTCGATCACTAAAAAATATACAAAAAAGATTAATACAAATAATAACAGCAAATGTTTTTAGACTATAAGAAACAGTCTTAGGTTGTTCATATACAAAAAACAACTTTTTGGAACCAAAACAAGGGCTATAAATCAATAAGTAATAAAGTGTTAAAAAATAATATTGGATTATTAAAAAAGATGTTTGTGAATCTGGATCTGGAAATTTGGGGAGGGGTGAGCTAGTGCTCAGCCAGCACTGAGGCCACATATGACCCATTGTGCATTCTCCCGTGTGCAGGGATAAGCAGTAAGACACTTTCGACTTAGCCTTTCGAGAAGGGATAAGAGTAGACTTGTTTGAAATTTGCGTAATAATAATTATCTGTATCCTGCTGCTTCTTGGATGTGAATAGTCAAATATTAAGTAACTTCATTTTAATTTATCTTTATCTTTTCAGTAGACAGTTTTCCAAAATATTTTTATCCACTTAGCAAAATTTTCTGTAATTTTCTGAGGAAAGGACTTCTTTAATACTGAGTATCTCAGTACATTTTAGTTTTATTCAGTAGAAAGTTTTTATTTTTATTTACACTAAGTAAAAACCATGCTCTTTGTTAAAAACAAATAGAAACAAACAAATAAAATAATTATTCAATTAATGCATTGTCATAAATTTATATAAATAGCTAATAAATTTAGTGTTAGAAATCACAAATTTGTAACTAGTAAGCAATACCTACCTTCTTGGTCAGGAAGTACAACTTTTTCTGCAGTCTCTGTGTGTTTCATTGTAGCTTTATCGAATTGTTCGACGCCATTTAAAAGTGTTTGGTGGGTTTTTTCTTGCTGTACAGCTGTTAAGCAAAAGCGAAAATAATCATGCAATAAAAAAATTGTGTAAAACATCAAATAAAAGCAAAGTTTAGCAAAAATTTCCGAAAAATACACAAAACTTTTCAGAAGCATTGTTATCTGCATACATTCATATATATCTATACATTTATTTAGCACAACTTACTAAGCAGGATGGTAAAATATGTTAATAATAACGCACATTTAAATTTGACTTTGACAGACATAAATATTTGAATTTGCACAAAAAATAGAACAGGCGTTCAACAGAGTAACATAAAAGATAACATTTTAATGGGTTTAATTTAAGATTTCAACATTTACACTCTTCCCTATAATCTATGAGTAAGACCGAGGAGTTTAATACTAAACTCTAACTGCTCTCACGTTTATGATTTGTTTTTTATTTGCCAGAGTTGGATTATTTTTAACATCGTTTTGAAAAAAATCTCGACGGACTTTAGTTTTAAGATGGCATATTTTTCAGTTTAAATTTTTTTAACTTTAACGCAATGACTTAATGTTAATTTTGAATAGCCCTAGTTTTTAAGTCTTTCCAATTTATTTAAATATTTCGGAACTTTTTACAAAAAAAATAGAAATATATAAAAATCCAAAATGTGTGCGTGCCCCGTTTGTCTATTTTTAAGAACAAATAAGAAAAAAGTGAAGGTCAAAAGTTAAAAATTGTTCGAAGAAAAATGCTTAAGACCACAAAGAGATAATTAATATTTTATTAATAAGTCTATTATAACACAACAACAATATAACTGTGGCATTGTCTAGGAGACCCACAGTTTGGAGAGTTGCCTGTAGTTTTAGAAAAGTTTGTCTTTAGAAAATTAATAAGTATAATAGGATAAGTTTTGAGTTTTTTTTTATTTTTATTAAGGATGTTCTCGTAGGTATAGACCTAAATACCAATGTACCGAGAACATCTATTGGGACAGAAGAGACAATTTATTAATTTGGGATTTAAAGGCCTACAAGTTAGGACGAGTGGGGAAGATGTGGAAGGTAAGGAGTTCCACAATCTGGAGACCCTGGCGATGAAGGAACGATCGAATCGATCTGTTCTCGATGTCGGGCATTGAACAGTATAAGGGTGCATGAAGTTGGCACGTCGCGTTGCTCTGGCGGGTCTGGCAAGTGGAGGCATTATAGAGCGGAGTTCTTCTGAGCAAAATCCGTTTATGTATCGGTAAAACAAGGAAAGATCAGCCACTGCTCTTTAGTGGAATAATGGGGCTAGGATTTTGGTGATACTGGTGTGGTTTATTAGTCGAACTGCTCTTCTCTGTACTACATCAAGAACTCCGAGCTTTGACGGAGCCGCCGAACCCCATACATGCGAGCAGTTGGTTGGTTTGGAGACAGTATTTGTAAAATGTTTTTACCCACGACTCATAAGTAAATTGCCTATTTTTTAACCTATATCTCTGTCAGTAAGTGTCAAATTATTGAGGAGTTGTGTTATAATTTCTGATAGAAACCTGTATTATTATGTTGGTTGCCTACTGTATACATTAAATTAAACTAACATTTGACATTTCTCAGACAGAACTGTCTGCGAAATTGAATATTTTTGACAACTTATGCCAAAATTTTATTTTCATTTTTGTTATTTTTAGTTTTATACAAAACCATTTGGTAAGTCGTGGGTAAAGCATAGTACTTTACTCGAGGAATAAATTGCATATTTAGCTCGTTTCTTTAGCCCATTCGTTCGCAAGCTCGCTCATGAGCCAAACACACTCGCTGTAATAGGCAATTTACTAATAATCTATTTTAGTCCAATGGCTGGCTTAATAATTATGACAGTTAAAATCATAAGTAAAAAACAAAAATTCTAAAAATCGTCTATAATCTAAGGTTTCACGTTTCAGTGTTAGTAGATTCTGTAGATTGATAAATAAACCAAAAGAATACTAATTATTTAAGTTTAAGTTTAAGACGAAGTAATAGATTGATGAAGGGGAATAGAAAATAAAGAAAACCTCTCACTCTCACCTAATCTAATTATAACAAAAAGAGGATGTAGACTACAACATTACACTTTAAACATGCAAATAATATAAACGTTAAAACAATATATACTTCCAATTAAAAACAGGATTATGTATTTAATACAAAAACAGTGCACATTCCATTATACATTTCCGAAGAGTAATAAAAAATAATTGCTACTCAAGTTAACGACCTGATAACTCACAACCAGTATTTATAAATATTTAACATACATTCCCGGACGAACAACAATAAAAATTTCCAGTCATATTATGAAAATCATGCACGAAATTATCCAGTACATTTATTATAACATACCTTCTTTATCAGGTAGAGGATTCTTTTCTTGTGTTAAAGTATGCTTCAATTTGCTGGTATCGAAACGTTCTATACCTTCAATTAATGCTTTTTCTGTTTTCTCGGCTGCCACATCTGCAAAATAGTAAAGTTTAATGAGGTTCCAAATTCAATACTATATGTTTCATTAGAATATTAACTCTCAAGAAAAAACTAACAATTCAGTACCTATGAAAAGAATTAGTATATTTATATAAAACTTGTTAGAATTATTAAAATTTTTAATCGTTTATTAATTAGCAAATATTCAGTTTGGAAAATAAAAATTGATATTTCATTTCCAAACTGACTTAAAAACACACAGTATACAGTTAATTTCATATACAATTTTAAATAATCAAACCTGTCACTTCACTGAATCACTTCAGTTTTAAATATTAATATCAATTACCGCATCCTTTATAATTTCTTATGGTTTTAAGTTAAGAAATAAAATCTCAGCATTAGAGATTAGAAGCCATTTAGTTTTAGTTATAGCGAAGCGGATTTTCTTTATTTACTCACACAATACCTATAAGTCCTATTACCTTGTGCGTTAGGTAACACTATCTTCTCTTTGGTATCTGTTCGTTTAAGGGTGGAGGTTTGAAAATTCTCCACGCCATCCATAAGAGCGTTGTGGGTGCGTTCTTGTTTCACGTCTGTATTAAGGTAAAACAGAAAAAATTGTAGATTTCAACCGAGTTTTTCATTAAACTACCAGAAATTGCCCTTCCATAGTCACTATTACGGATATGAATGAAACATGGACTTTATAACTTTTAAGCCGTTTGACAGATTAATTTTAAATTTAAAATATTTACTATGTAACAATTTTTATGTTTATAGAGGGACCAATTCAAGATTTTTAAATTTAAAATATTTACTATGTAACAATTTTTATGTTTATAGAGGGACCAATTCAAGATGACCAGTTGCCGATTTGGCCAAAAATGATGCCCAATTGAATTGGTAACTCTATAAATCCCAACCGACATATAGCAAATACTCTAAATTTAAACGAAGTCCGTCTAACTACTTAAAAGTAAAAGAGGTGATCAATTTTTCATTTACACCCGGTATAACACTAAGTACATATTTCGTTATAGAATTAAGCAACCTACAAAGAAAAATATGAAAATGGTCTGAATATAAAGTCAAATGAGATAATTAGAAGAATAACAATAAAACAAAAATACACACTTCATACCGTGAAGACCATATCATAGATAAAAAATAATAACAATGTCTTATGGAAATACAGATAAAGAATGGCTATTAATAGTTAAGAAAAATATATTAAGAAATAGTATATAAATTTATAATTTAACGTAAAACGTACCAAAAAAACATAAAAAACCTTAGAACCCTAATGCATAGTAATCTAAATCTGATACGATATAAAACAAGAAACAAATAGAAATAAACCATATGTAATAATATTTAAGTGTTAAATCTCGATAACAGAGAAACAAAATATCACCTAATAATAAAATAGAAGGAAGCCATTCAAAGACCAAACATTGACAAAAAGAATAAGATAAAGAATAAAGTTTATAATATTAACAACATGTAACAAAGATTATCCAAAACTATACCAAGTTTTATAATCCAGATCCAGAGTAAATGAAAAATGTGAATTAAAAAAGAATGCTGGTCGATTGGCCTACATAACCTTACTACACTGTGGAGACCCTACATCTAATTGAGCCCATAGACTTTAAAGTCTATTATCCGCTTAGGATAAACGTTTGTAACCTAATCAGGCTATAAAAAGACCCATCCCAGATATTTTTATCATTGGCGATAAATAACTCTGCAGTTACAGATAATATGCTTAGCCATTTTATCTGCATATCCAAAGAATCTGCATATTCCTCTGTTCACTTTGCTTTACAGAAATTGTATCTCAATGGACAAAATGTCCTGAGAGATTATCTGCGATTACTCTGAAGTCAGGTTTCTAAAGCTCTAAAAGTAATTTAAAGTCGTATTAATCTTTTTGCTTGTCTTTGGCCAGGAGTGTTTTTCCAGTAGGCTGCACTGAAGTTTCCTTTCCTAATTACGCACTTTATCCATAATGCGGCATTTTGAGATGATACGGAAAGTTTTAGCTCCTTCTTTTGCGAGACTATCACCAATCTTGTTTCCGACAATCCCTGACACCCACAACAAAGTAACTTCGCTGTGATTAGCCAGTTGCTTAAGAGACTGCAGAGAAAGGCTGTTTTGGATTCGAAAGTGGTAGATTGTTGAACTTTCAAAGCAGCTTGGCTATCGAGGCAATAAATTCTGGCTAAATTGAGGCGTTTTTTAATTCAGTGTTGAGCAAAGAAGTTTAATATTAAAAGCTCCGATTGGCAGATTGTAAGAGTGTTTCCCAGTGTTATTGAAAGCCCTGTAATCCGTATACTTGGTTTTTTAGACCTATCAGTATAATAAGTAAAGTCTCCTCTTGTAATCTGGGCGATTTGCTTTTTTTTTAACTCACACTAATATTTACAGTGAGTTCGAAATCCTGTTGTGGAGACATACTGCCTATAGGCATCCTCATAGATTGGGTTGCTCCGATCCTTACAATCCAAAGATCGTCGAGATTTGGAGACTTAACCCTTGTTAACACATAGGCAATACTTTTTACATGTAAATGCAAGGGGTGGGGAAGGTCTAGAATTAACTTTCAATGCCGCACCAATGATCTCATTGGGCCAATGATTCCTATACAAGCGAATCTTTGCACCTCTTGCAACTATATTATTACCTTTTGTTGTGTTGTTTTGTGCCACCAATCCAGCGCAGCATAGGTGATTAGGGGTCTGACAACCGTTAGATATGACCAATAGATTATTTTCGATTTAAGACCTCAAGCCCTAGTAGATTACGAGTTTATATATGCTAGGTGTGGATTCCACGTAAGGTTTCTATCGAGGATAACTCCCAGGTATTTTACCTCTTCTGAGAATGAAAGTATTCCTCTATTCATAAAAGGAGGTTGAATTAGTGATTTCCTTCTGTTGGTGAATAAAATGAGTGTTGTTTCGTTAGCATAACCCGAGCAAGAAACTCTTCTCTTTTAAGTTTTACTATGAGATCGTCAATCACCATTGATCACAGAGTAAAGGCGATAAACCACTCCTTGAGAACAGTGTTGTACTGCTCTTATGGTAGTTGATTGATCTCCAAGGTAACTATATTCCTTGTATTTAGCATGGGATTGATTCATTCGATAATGGTAGATTCTTTACCCACTTTTGTTACGGTAGCGCTAATAAATAATATGAGGTGTTATTGAATGCTCTATCAACATCTATAAACGCACATAAAGCCACTTTCTTAATAGCCTTTTCAAGATTTATTAACATAGAATTGAAAAACACCCAGTTAAAACACCAGTAGATACAAAAAATCCTGTACTAATTATTATTCCAGTAAATAAACCGGTAAACGCTACTAAAAATTAGATAATAGTTATAATCTTACTATTACAAATTTTAAATTGGACATAAGTGGGACCGTAAAGTATGGACTAATATAATAGAACGGAATACAAAATAGCAGATGCAAAATACGACGGAATATACGTAAGCATCAGGAATTTAAATAAACAATAGATAATACTTATTAATAAATTCAAACAACAAGAGCAATCTGAATATGAAATGATTGTATCGAATTATATATTCCTTTGTAATAATTAGGGATTAAAATATATGCAACAAAAAACAGATAAATATGAACATATATATATGCATTATATTTTTCGTAAATATGCATAATATTAAAAAAAAATGCAAATCACCATACATTTATATTTTTTTGGTTAATTAACAATAAAATTTATCAACCAACCAATATTCATTGTAATTTAGATATCTTTATTAAATGTTTCTAAAAATCAAAAATTTCGAATATTTGATTTAAATTATAATATCTTTGTAATCAACAATGCTTTTTTCTTTTTCTTTCAAGCGAAAATCCTTGACATCGAAAGATGTATAGAAATTAATATCGAAAGGAACTATCGTAGACAAAAGAGTGTAATCATGTCAGATAGTCAAGCAGTCATCAAAGCTTTGAACTCACACACAATCAGTTCAAAGATGGTCTGGGAATGCCTACAATGAACTAGGACAAAATAACACTGTTACCCTCCTATGGGTTCCAGGACACATAGTAATAGAAGGAAACCAAACATCAGATAAGCTGACAAAAGAAGGAGCTGAAACTCCATACCTGACTCCAGAACCATCTTGTGGAATTAGCAGTAGTACAATCGTAGAAAAACGAAATAAAAAAATGGATAGCGAAAAATCCAAGTACTGGAACGATTTAGAAGGACTAAGACAATCGAAGGCGCTCCTGGGAAATACAATCAGAAGAGATCACTCAGCTGCCTTAACCTTAGTAAGAACCTCCGATTAAGAGGACACATAAAGAAACTAGGATTGTACGTAATTATAGGGACAAATACCTAGGGTCATACGAAATAGAAGAGAAAGATCTACCAAACTTAAAATCCAACGATATCCTAAACTTTCTAAGAAAAATAAGGACTAGAAGAGCTGCTATAACTCTGAGGAAATCATCAGAAGTATAGCAAGAAAAGGGGGACACAATACATCTTATAGGCGCAGGTGTATCTGTTAGCCCTAATTTGCTCATACATACATACATACATACAATAAAATATATTAAATTATGAAACATTAAACATTATTTTAGAACCTATTGTCACATTTTTTTAATTTACGTACTTCCAGAATGTTTCATCAATCTAGAAAAGCTATTTTAAATTGGTTAAAATTTCTGTTTGTTAATTTTTATCACATATTCTAATAACTTAATTGATGATTAAAAAAAGAGGTCCCTATTAAACAAGAATATTATTTTAAATTAATTAGACAGTTACCCCTGATTAAGTATTTAATTTAAATTGTTTATTCATACAATTTTCAATGCTTCATAATATTAATTAACAAAACAATTTAACTGTAGCTAATTTTGCTTTCAACCATATTTAATTTATTTATGTGTTCTATTAATCCAACGTGTAAATGTAAGTAGGTGTATTAACAGTGAAAAAATTTTAATAACCCACGGAAAATTTACATTTTTAAAAATGCATTTGAAATCATACATTATAGAATTTTTTGTTTAAACCATTTCAAAAATGGTCTCAAATTATTTGTAGATATATTTAATTATTCAGATATTATAAAGAGTATAACGAATAATGAAAAGACGATTCAAGCGTGATCAAACAATTCACTCATGGTATGATACGTGCAACCTTGACAGATATACTGTGTTAACTGTCATATTTTATTGTTATACCTGGATTTGCATTCACATGGCATTGACGGCATTTGACGTATTGCAAGTAGAACCAATACGCGGTAAGTCTTTCTAAGTTAAACCTGGCAACTACGCTTCATTCCTACCGCGTATTGGTTCAACTTGCAATACGTCAAATGACGTCAATGCCATGTGAATGCAAATCCAGGTATAATGAGAAGTTTGTGTGTAGAAAACTTTCTATACTAAGGTTTAAGTATGCAGTTCCGAGTGTATGTATAAAATTATCTAAAATTATTAAACCTTTTTTATAAATCAGGAAAATATGCAAAACAACTGCAAAAAATAGTTTTACTCTATAAGTAGTTGACTGTTGTCATAAAATATGAAGCTACTGAGTTGTGAATCTGTTTCAGATGTCAGCTAAGAATCACCGTCTTAAATTTAATGTCGATACTCTAACGCAGTGATTCCCAAAGTGGTCCAGGTGGACCCGGACGTGTCCATGGGAGACTCGATGGGGTCTACCTTGAGAATAAAACGAGAGTTCACAAGTTTTAAGTGGCGGCGCAAGAAAATATGGTAAAAAAGTGTGAGGTGTCAAGGGACACCCGGATGGAACGAAGTTCCTTTCGATTAATTAGTGAAGGAATTAGTAATTTGTAAACATAACAGAGTGTTTATACATACATAAGCATTTATTATTGTCTGTATAAAATCTCTACTTACCTAACAGTTCGTTTCTTTTAACAAAAGTGTCCATTTATACAATACCAGAGCTTTAAATAACACATCTTTTTAAAATTACTTTTTATAATTTAAAACAGGAATTAACAATTCAATACAAAAAATTTAAAATTAAAATATTTGACAGTGACTGACAGTTACGGTAAGTTACGAACTATTTTTAAAATGTTTATGAATTTATTAATTTATAAAAACAGGATGAAATAAAATATAATACTATTATAGGTAATTATGTTTTTTTCTACAGTATTTTCTTTTTAATGTACATTTTCTTTTAATTTAAAATAGTGTCTTTTTAATTGTAATATATCTATGAGAGAGAGGAAGAGAGAGTTATTTATTTTTTGGTATGTGAGAGAGAGAAACATGCATCGTCGGTGCATTGTGTCGGTGCATAGTGTCGTGACAACTTTTGGTATGAATTTTTTTGGGCTAGCTCCCGTCAGTCGTAACTGTTCGTAACGCGCGAAAGGGAACTTCGTTCCAAAAACAAAATTTTTGACTTGGCATTATCCATTAATGTAGACCGATAATACATTACCAAAAATTTTAAATTATGTATTATAAGATCATCGACTGTAACTTGCCAAAACTTGTATATTCGATATGAACAAAATAATTAATTTCGGTTAATTTAAATTTATGAAGCAAAATTTTAGTCGGCTCGAATTCACCCAATACCTAAACTTGTCATAGACAGAATGTCTTAATAGTAATATTTAGATTTACGTTTAGATGCACTGTATGATGACTGGAAGAATATATTTGAAGATATTCTGACGATGGAATGACCACCATGGACCCTAAATCCATTTAATGAAATGGAAGTAGTAAATGTGGTATTACAAGAGGAGCTATAATTGAGCTTAGCACAAATCAGCAGCTAAAGGCAAATTAAAAAAAAAAAGATATCAAATATTTTTGTTGATGGCAGAAATGCGGCTCAGATGGGCCGGACACGTACAAAGATCGCCAAACGAACGTCTTATTAGAACCCAGTAGGAAAGAGACCTTTAGGAAGACCAAGGCTTAGATGGAGAGACAATATCAGTGAGGATGCAAAAGTCTTAGGAGTACGGGACTGGAAGGAGGCGATGTTGGACAGGGATAGGTGGAGGCAAGTTGTAGATGCAACTAAGACCCACGAAGGGTTGTGACGCTACGAGAGAGAGAGAGAGATGGCAGAAATGCCTGAGAAATATCCTGGGCTGCTGGAAATTGCGAGAAAAGTTTTGATAGCTTTTATCTCTTCATATTCTGTATAAAAATGTTTAAGTATCATTACAAACCTATTAACAAAAAAATGAGCAGATTAAACATCAGAGAAGAGGTGTATTTGCGATTATTCCTGACAAAACTTATTGATAAATTACTGTAAAGCCTTCAACTACATTCCTCCAACTAAAATTATGGCTACTTTCTTTAATCGTTGCAAATCATGTTTTATGTTCAAATCATGTTATTCAATTTTAATTATATGATTTCAATAAATAGAAAACAAAAATATCCATTATTTTCACTTCGAATTTAGGGTTAAAACTCAGTCGCGATAAAAATTTCCATCGTTAGGTCTATTGTTCACATTTTTTGACAAGTTTTGTTGATATAGAAGAAATGTGGCAAAAACGGGTTCACAATTAATATTTTAAAAGTGGTCTAAGAGAAAAAAGTTTGGAAGCAGAAAATAAGAAACAAGACAAAATCTTATATGAAATATAAAAAAATAGGTTTTGAAAACAAAAGATCAGGAAGTTTGAAAAACAAAAACAGAAAATTAATATTACATTAATATTTTTTTGAAAAAAAAATTAAAATAATCAGGATTAAAAAATACATTGATAATAAAGCAAAAAAATTAGGGAATTAAAAACGAAAAACTCTTCTCAAAAAAAGGTTATAAAGGTTTTACCAATAATTTTAGATCGGAACAGCAACAATTACATAATAAAACAACTTATTCTTATTAGATCAAATTATTTAAAAATAAAATACTACAGGAGGAAATGAACGTGAGTAGTTGTCAATACATTTTTTAGATAATTCCAACTTAATCAGAGGCTTCATTTCCTGTCTAATGAGTATACATATCTATGAAGGGATTTTATTTACAAAAACTGTACAGATTAATCTTTTCAAAATATCATTTTGAAGATAATCTTTACATTTATATACAAAACCGTATATTCCCTATTTTAAAAATAAATAATCGTAAAAACATTTTTTTAAGCAATACTTTTTATAAAATGTACATTCCTAAGCGCGTAATTAAGAAGAGTTGATTTCATTTCTCAATTTTGTTTAGGAACAAAGAACGAAACGTCTGCCAAATACCACATATTAAAAATAACTTAAAGAAGTGCAAATGGTCAAAAATAGACTCACCCTCTGCGGAAGGCAGGATGACTTTTTCTTGTGTGTCTGCCGTTTTTAAGTTGCTAGGTTTAAAATGTTCCAATTCGCTTTTAAGGTCTCCAGCTACTTTGGGAAGATCTTTAAGAGATGGAGGAGCTGGGGCGGCTGGCACAGTGCAAGACATCTGAAATTAATAAAACATATTTATTGCAACGTCTGCATTTATACAGTAATAATTTAGAAAATATGTACATAAAAGCTAATTTAATATTATACGAATGTATCGCTGACTTTATTACAAAGAGCGTCCTAAAATATACATCAATTACTCGTTTTAATTGATTTTTTTAAAATTTTATATGTGGAAATATAAGAAACAAAGATATTAATAATGAACTAAACTCGATTTAGAATCTGAAATCCCAAATAAACAAAAGGTGCATCACTCTCTTAGAGCTCAAGAACCAAATTGTTTTAAAAAATTCATTTATAATGCTTTATCTATTATTGCAATTTCAGAATTTATATTCCAATTTGCAAAATGTTATACTGATTATCTCTAGTATTTTTATCGGTTAATTCAAGGCCACATTTTTTAATTATTGTAGTACAGTACCAATTAAATATATATTTCAAAAGCTCACTAGTAAAATTTTGCACTTATACAGGATTTTTTTTAATAAATATATATATTTTATTTAAAAAGCTCAACAGGCCTTGGAGGCTTAGGGCTAAAAAGATTAGTAACAATTTGTTTTTTTTTTAAGTATTTTTATGCATTCTATTATCACTTTCTTCCATTCACTTCTGTCCAATGCTTTTTCTTTCGAGTTCTTAATGTTGCAAGTCTTCATATACGTTTTATTTCCATCTCTCTCTTGGTCCACCTTTTTTTCTCTTTCGTGAGAGTATCTTTTTTGGCATTCCTTCTTTTCCAAATCTTTTGATGTGTCCCAAATATCGTATTCTCTGAGATTTAATTACAGTCGTTATTTTTTGGATCTTCAGATAATTCTTCTAATTCTTTATTACTTCTCCTACTCCACTGATCATCTATTTTCACACCTCCATAAATTGATCTTTGTTTTTTTTCTCTCCCATCTGTCTTAAAGGTTTATTTCTGATTTGTTGAGTACCCATGTTTCGCTGACATATGTAGCTGTGGGTCTGATAATTGTCTTATAGATTCTAATTTTTACTTTTCTTGACACGTATTTGGATGTCATTAGTTTTCGTAATGCCCCATACTTTTTGTTTACTTTTGCTATTCTTGCCTTTATCTCCTGCTCCTCATGTCCCTTTTCATCTACTTGAACCCCCAGATACGTAACCTCTTTAACTATTTTGAACATGTATGTTTTTTCTCCGTCTATTTTTTCTTCTCTTCATTTATTGCAATTCCAAGTTTACTTGTCTCTTTTATTATATTCTTCAGCAACCTTTTTAGTTTTTTGTTACTTGTTGTTAACAGTGTGAGATCGCCTGCGAATGCTCTACATTGGTGACCATTTCTAAATATTGTCCCCTGCATGCAAATCCTGCTTTTTGTAAATATTCCTTCAAATAGAGCTGTTGATAGTGGATCTCCTTGTCGTAATTTTTTCTTTGTTTCAAAATTATTGTTTTGTGTTGTATAATCCATAGTAATTTTTACCATTCTAACAATTTTACATGGTAGACTCATTTCTTTCATTAGTTGGTACATCTGTTGTTAACTCTGTCAAAGGCTTGCTTAAAGTCAATAAATAAAGCATATATTACCATGTAGTCTGAATTTCTTTTAAGGCAAAGAATTGATTAGTCGTTGCCCTATTGCTTCTAAAACCAGCTTGATATTCGCTCAAAATCTTTTCCGAGTATTGATTTAATCTTTTCCTTGTCTATGTCAAGATTTTGCAAACTATTTCTATTAGCGCAATATGTCCATAATTTACACAAACCATTTTGTCACATTTTTTATGTATAGGGCAATCCTTGCTTTGGACCAATCTCCTGACAAATTTTCTTTTTCCCATATGCTTTTTATCAGTCGGTATATCTCTTTTTGTAATTTTCCCCTCCTGATTTAATCATTTCAGCGGATATTTCTGTTATTTCTGGACATTTATTATTTTTTAAACCCTTCATTTCGTTTACTATTTATTGCGTAGGTACCTCTATCACCATGTGATCCTCTTTAATATCATGGTTTGTTTCCATTTCTGCCTCATTTGTATACATATACAAATTTATACATCCTGTTAATTTGGTGAAAATCATACGTAATTATTTTTTAGGAGTTTTTTTTTTAAATGCATATATTTAGTTTAAAACAAAATATGTTCCTGTAGTTATTATAAATAACTTTATATATGAAAGCTTTTCAAGCATGGAACATCTAATTTACGAGAAATGGGTGATCAGCAGACCGTAGTAACGATCCACAAAAAACGGTAATAGGTTCATTTAAACCTGTAAAAATCACTAAATACACAATTAAAAAAACCGCGTGCGGTTTAATTAAAAAACGGATTTTAACTTAATCGAATCAAAATATTTCCTACGACGCCGACGGTTCATATGTTAAACAATTCACACTTCTATGAAGAAAAAAAAAGTGAGACTTAATACCTGTTATCACAATGGAACTAAATATTTCACAATGGAACTAAATATTCAAGAACCACCCAAAAGGAAAATTTCTCGCTAGAGTTTTGTAACAGATACATATTGGTGACATCACGTGGTTAACATCGAGTATAAACGTATACAAATAGGATTTAATTTGATGAGAAATCACTACATAGCATAAAATAAAGTCGCTGTCTCTGTCCCTATGTCCCTTTGTATGCTTAAATCTTTAAAACTACGAAACGGATTTTGATGCGGTTTTTTTAATATGGACATTTATGTTAAGAGAAAATATATAATCATCAAACATTAGTCCAATGAAGGTTGTATGGTAATAAAGATAAGTGAAATGCTCACAAAATTTGTTGGATTCAATAAACTTTTAGAAAAGTAATTCTTTGAACTGACAAGAAAAATCTTATGCAATTCATCGACATCGTGTCTGAAATTTGAAAGTTATTCATACTTTTTAATTAGTTGACTGGAGCCATGTATTTTCAACTTGCTTGCCATTTATGGATAAGATTTACCAAACAAGACTGAACTCAGAACAAACTACATAAAAACATGAGCGTACGCATTCAATAAATAAATATTATATTTTTGTATGCATTTATGGGTAGTGTTCAATATCACAATCAGTTAATAGTACAAATACATAAACACTATACTTCTGGATTTTTTGTAACCAAATTCTTGTTTTTTGTTGAAATATACTAGAGTAAGCATAAGAGCACGATTTTTATCCTTTCTAAAAATTTATCCGGGAAAATCCAATTTCAAAAATACTATAAAAGTGGCAAATGTTAATATGTTTACAATTTGATGTAATAATTTTATATTTTGTTTAAAGTAGATAAAATCTCACAGGCACTACAATGAAATGGATCTTAACTTGAATTAAAGCATTGGAACAGAAAAATCTGATTATTTACTGTTATTTAATATTTGAAGTAAAATCTTAAAAAATGTTATATAAAACATATACTTGTCTATTTACATAACTTCCATGTAAACTCAAGCCTTAGAAGGATTGGAGTTCTAAACGAAGAGTGAACTGGAACGCGAGTGCTTACTATACTCAGTTGACAACTCAAAATAGTAAATTAATATTTATTTAAATAAATATTGTTACAATTGTTCACAAATAAGACAATAAACTACTAAATATTAAATTTTTAATAAATAAATATTTTTATTATTGAAAACAGTGTAAATTATGGTAATTGCGCTAACCAAAAGCTGAAGCAAGTAGTTTTGTAATGGATAACTTCAAAAACAGTAGGAGCAGCTTAAACCTAAAGAGAGGTTTGTGCCAAAAACGGGTTAAATACTTAAAAGTGTACAAAGAATAAAAGAAACATGACTGAAATTTAAAAGAGTGAAGAAACGACCAAAAAGCTAAAGCATTCATAGCTGCTTAGAGCGTTGCCACGTAGAGGCAAAGTTTGAGGGTTCGAGTTCTGCTGGATGCGACATTTCTGTAATATCTCCTTGATGTCATTTAATATATTCTTGTTTGTATATTTTTTTAAAAAATTCAAAAATCGTTTGTGGGTACGAAGTGTGAATGCAAAAAAAGCAAAAATTAACTGTACGAAACTGTACTGTTAAAACAAAATATAGTTCATAACATATTTTTTACTTACAACAAAATTAAAGTATGAAAATAAATACAAAAATGTACAAAAACTAGCATGCATTTGCATTCAGATTAAATGATTCAATAAAAATTTCAATAACAAAATAAAAGTTTTTTTAAACTATGCGAGACATGGCTCAGAATTGCGTGATTCACATGCTCATGCAAATAAATGCAATGTTGTCAGCTCTGCTATTATATGAATTTTTTTACTTTAATATATACGTCTATGAACTTTATCAAAATAATCACCACGGTGGAAAGTAATAAAAAATATAAGATACCATAATCAAGTGTGTAACCCCAAATCCTTCTTAACAGCAGATCCGAGTTTAAAAATAACACACGTAACTGTTAATAAATCAGTTCAAGCAGAATTTAAATAAATGTTAATAATTATTTTGCATCTTAAGACCAAATTATAATTATTTTGAGTTAAAGAGTCTTTGAAGTCACCCCTTGCCTGGGAACAACGGGCGGTCTATTAATCCGACCCTATTTTAGACCCTCGAGCCTCGACCCATCATGTGGTTGTATGCATTCATAATTTTACAATCTATTGTATAAATTTAAAAAATATATGTGATTATTTTTTTAAAAATAAAAATAAATAAATACCAGAATAGTAAAGTTAATTTTTTTCTGATTTCAAACATATATAATGTTGATGTTTACAGGCGCTACAGGTATTTTATGTTATTATGAGTGCTGTTCTTTTTTTAATATAATGTAGAATATTTTGGTGTCTAGTCTGTAAACTTTAAAATTTTGCGTAAGTATTATACATAGTTGAAATCAGAAAAAATATCTTTACCATTCTGGTATTTATTTATATTTATTTATAAAAAATTATTCACATATATTTTTTAAATTTAAACAATAAATTGTAAAATTATAAGTGCATACAACCACATGTTGGATCGAGGGTCGAGAAAAGGGTCTTATTTATGGACCGCTTACTTTTACCAGGTAAAAGACTCTTTAACCTTATTTTGTTGTATATTGTAAATATTCAAACAAGTACATTCATATAAAAAAAAAAACAAGTACCACAGAAGGGTGCTCTGTTCTACCAATTTAATAATAACTAACTTCCATATACTCGATAAACACAAATAATAATGAATACCTACATCAAAAACATTTTTGTATAAGTGAACCTACAGAATTGAAGCAATAAATAACATAATGAAGGATTAAAAAGTTCTAGAAACATTATATTTTTAAATAAATAAGTGACAAATTTATTATCTAAAATGATTGATTAGTATACAATTTTTTTATGTTTATGATAAAAAAACTATGAAAAGAAACGAAGTGATATTCATGTATTTCCATTGTGTCTTTATATTAACTGAATATATTTACAACTACATCAAATTATCGAAACAAAGTTGGAATAAATTATTTTGATAACAACCGGAAACAAAACAAAGAGAAATATCTATACAAAAGATAATTCTCAAGATATATCAGTATCTTTAAAATATGTATGGAATAAAACAGACAATCTACGACACTGTATATAAATCACCAAATGTTCAGCACAGTTGTTAAAATGCCTTTCTCGTGACATGTCATATAACGCCACTTGCCATATCGAATTTAAAATTGGAAAGCCTTCTGGCTGAATTCCTGAAGCGAAGATTGTTTTAACAGAATGCAGATACATGGATATATTTAAAAAAAAATTAAATTTAGTTATAAGAATGTGTGATTCTTAATTTAAAAAAATCTTCAACGTCTATGGTAAGGTAATCAGTTCCAAAACAAACTGCAATTTTGGTAGGGATATTGACCATATGGTCAACTATAATACAATTATTGTCTTTCGATGCGCGATTTTTACTTTTTTTATAAACGGCTTATAATTGTAGTACATAATACTGTTATTGAAACAAAATAACACATGTCTCCTACAATAATAAAATGATTACCCTCACTTTTTATAATTATCACAAATAAGTTAAGAATGAAAATATAGAAATACTAGCTGACCCGGCGAACTTCGTACCGCCTACTGATGTTTTTTACCATTTTTCCAAATTTTTACGGTTTTGTAAATTATCGATTAGATATATTATATATTAACTGCGCCACCTTATGGTGGCGTCATAGTACTTAATTACGCAAGAATTGCTAATGTAAATTTATACCATCTCAACTGCGCCACCTTACGGTGGCGTCATAATTCTTAATTTAGTGAGAGTCACTTTTTTAAGATTTTTTTTTGACAAACAAATCTTTTATTTTTCGTAATAAATAAAAATATTTTGTTTATTAAAAAGTATCCTATTTTACTTCTAATACCTCCAAGAATATATGTACAAAGTTTCATGATGATCGGTTGATTAGTTTTTGCGTGAAAGCGTAACAAACAAACTTACATTGACATTTATAATATTAGTAGGGATAGCGACAAATTTCCTGAGACTTTAACGAATCTAATGCAAAAAGACGCATTCTGATCCATCTTACGTTACAAAATTCGGAGGTTTTGGTACTTTATTTCCTCGACTACTCGTAAAAACTCTGTTTATGTAGCCAACAACCTCAAAAGCATAGTGCAGGATATACTGTAACCATGTGACGGTATTTTAGACTACAATACAATACTCACTACTGAATATTATTAATATAAAATACTAAACTTAATATGTTAACTTACGTGACAGAATTATAAAATAATCTGTCACTATGATATTCATAAATTAGTTCAGACTGTTTTTTGTATATCTATCCCTTTTCAATGTACTGAATGTTGAAACGGTATTCAAAGGATTTATAGTTATGACTAATAACATGTGATAAATAAGTCATCTTTGTTTCTACCAACCAATATACGTTATAAGTGTTTCTGTCTCTCTCTTACTCACACCATTACATATGTAATGATTTTTCCCATTTAATTGTACACAAATCTTTTATACCGAGTGTATGAATAGAAGTATAACTTAAAAAAAAAATACAAAAAAAACTTCCCTCTGGCGTAATCGATCCCATTACGATAACTCAACCGAAATGTCATAATCAGCCGCTGATCTAAATTAGCTACCAAGACCTTACATGAAGACTTTCAAAATGATAATATCATATTTAATATAATAACAATGCAATAAACAAATAATTTGCAATAAAATAATATTGCGACTATAAATTAAAATGTAAGCTATCCTATCTTTCAAGTTGGATCAAACTGCACACGGTGTGCAAATTTGATTAAAATCGGTTTAGTAGTTTAGGAGTCCATTGCGGACAAACAACGTGACACGTAATTTATATATATTAAGATACAACTTGTTACTAAAAAAAATTGACAAAAATTAACGTTCAATTTTTTGTCACTTTTTAATGGTGCGTTAATTTATTGGAGAGGTAAATATAAAGGAAGAGTGGTTTTGAGCTAGAACTGTTTAGATTTTAGATAATTCTGATATTGATGCTACAGTGAATGTGAATGTTGAGTGGATTTTGTTTGCTAGTTCTGTAGGTTTAAATATATGGAAAATCAGTTGAGTTGACCATACATTAGCAGGGAACTATTAGATTAAAAACTATGGGGAACGAAAACTCAGGGTCAAATGCACTGGTCGAATGTATCTTGGAACAAGTACCAATAACGTAGATCTGAACCGAACTTGCATGTGAAATATTTTATAAGCATTATAATGATGGTATAATAATAAAATACAGATATAACAAGTAATATTTAAATTAGTAACAAACAAAAATATCTTTATTATAAATTGGAACCTACAGCACAATGCTTGATAATACAGACATTAAAGAATGAATGTAAATTTAATCATATTGAATTTTACTAAAATGCGAATTAAATGATACTTCATGTTATAAAAACAATCATAGCACTGATTGACCAGGCTATTAACTTCTATTTTTCTTAAATCGATCATCTGCCAAATATGGACACTTGAATGCGTGCTGTTTTTAACGTTCTCGGGGTCAGACGAAACTTAGAGATAATGTTGAAACTAAGACATATATGGCGTAATGAGAATGATTCACATCCTAGAAAGTGCCAGATAGTAACTAGTTGCTCAGCATGGTAGTTTCTAGACAAAAGGGTACAAATATGCCTAACACTTATGAAAGAAAGGTGAATAGATTTCAAATTTTCGTTAAGGATAACACTAACAAATTGGTGACTTGACAAAAATTCTGAAATGTGTATTGAGTCAGTATTCAAGCGTTTTAACTACTTCAAAGTTAAATCCACGAAGTAAATGAATAATTATTTCAAAATAACAAGCTACACTACTTGCTCTCTGCATAACATATTTCCATATTTTTCCACACAAACTTTTTGAAATCATTAAGTTAATTTGAAAAAGTAAGTAAGGTAAGTTATAAATAAATAGAAACAACACTTTAATTATTTGAAATATCTTTGATGGTATTTAGAAAATTTAAAAATTAGACAAACATAAAAGATCAAAGAGAAATTGAAAAAAATATCACATTTGGTCAGCAATTATTGAACTCGTGATCTCTATCTATAGCCGACAGTGTGTTAGACTGCTAGGCCATCCTAGCGGTTAGTCGACGATTTTGATCATAAGGGGGCGTCCACAAATTACGTGAGGCATTTTTCTGGATTTTTCGACCCCCCCGCTCCCTCTGGTGAGATTTCATAAGATTTTCCCTAACTCCCTCCCCCCTCCCCAAATCTCACGTGAGATTTTCAAAAAATTGGTATTTTAACTGTAATCGCGTTGTATTTAAAAAAAATACAAGAACATAATTTGTTACATTACTTTTACTTTAAAAACTAGCAATGACTATTATTTGATACTAAAAATCAATAATATTATTTATTCTAATTCAGTCCATGAGCAGTAGCCACAGTGGTGCTACTCTGCGGGGTTTGGACAAATACGACAAACACTATTGTGGGAAATTTCGCCGTATTTTCATTCTAGAAGCATCAGGTATGCTCGTGTGGTGGGTAAAATAACTTAATATTTTTACGTTTTTATTTTCAACCACAATAACAACCATATAAAAATGGAAGTAGAAGTGCTACCCGTGACCCGTGAGTGCCACTAACCAAGTGTCTTTTTAAAAAAACTTTCTTTGCCTACTCTCCTAACTAGTCAACCTTTCCTTTTAGAAACCCTAATTGGTATTGTAATTTTTATTGCAAGAAACAGATGTCGGACTATAGTAACTATAAATATATAAAAATAACTGCACAGACAATGCGAGGGTTGCTTTTACAATCCAAGTTTCGAATTCTCAAAGAAGTGGTATGACTAATTCGGTAGAAGCAATTTGTTTACAGGGTGACATTTTTCTCTACACCACAAGCATTTTTGTACTTTAATTTAATTTTACTTTTACGTAACTTTACACCGTTTGCTACTTGAAAAAAAAATTACGTGATATTTGGTAAAACCCCCCCTCTCCCCCAAGTGAGATTTAGAAAGATTAAGCTTGACCCCCTCCCCCCTCTGAACACCTCGCGTAATTTATGGACGCCCCCTAACTTGATTCAACTCATGTCGTCTATGAGACTTACTTAATTCCTCCTTCAGTACATACATGAGGTTAATGAGAGAAAGATTATTTGTCAAATCGACAATTGAAACATCAAATTCAAAAGACTCTGTGGCCAAGAAGAAAGCATCGAGCACATACTATTCACCTGTTCTATTAATATGTTACCCAATGTAGATATGTATTATGAAATAGCCAAAATGGGAATTACAACATAAATGTTTTACTAGGAAATTTCAACATCAAGATTTTAAAATTTTTAGAAATCAATAAAATATTTCTGTAGAAATAGACTGACTTTATAGACAGTTTTAAGTGTGATAGGAACAACATTCCAAAGTGAATGGGGTTTGAAATCGACCCAGATTCATCCTCTATGACCCTAGACATATGACATCATCAATTATAACCATCACCAGACCTACGTCCTGAAAGCTCATCCGAGTAACAGCCAGGGAGCTCTACAAACAATTTTACTCTTTTCCAGATAGTCGATGGAGATTATGCTATTTTGTTATCAAGTTCTGACCAAGACCAAGGCTAAATAAACAAGACCTAGACCAAAAATAAGACCAAGACCAGACATATTTGAGCAACACCAAGATCAAGACTAGATCAGCAAGACCAAGATTGTACAAGTATTGATCTTAGTTTTGCTTAGCTCACCACTTGTCTTATGACATCATCAATATTGTCTATCTGTAGAGCTACGCCCTGAAAGATCATACCAGTAAGAGCCAGAGAACTCTAAAAAAAAAATGGTTCTGATTGCATCACACCCCGAAATTCCACAACGTTTTACAAATAGTAGTTGCGAGGAAGCCAACAACGAGGATATGAAGTGAGTTGGAATCATATTTCCATTAGTGTTGGGACCATAACTACTAATGAGTCAGCTGGTGGGTTGTCGTGATCAAAGGGTACTTTTTTGTGGCGTTTTTCTTGCAGCTTTGTTTTTAAAAGGTCCAATAACGTTAAATATAATTTTACTCTTTTCCAGATAGCCAATGATCGTCGATTAGGACCAAGACCAAGACTAAATAAGCAAGACCAAGACCAAGACCAAGAGTGGATCAGCATGACCAAACCAAGATGGTCCAATTCGTGGTCTTGTTCTTGCTTTGCTCGTCACTACCCTAGACAAATAAATGTGCTGGGCAATTGCGACAGGAGTCCAAAGCGATTAAGAGAGAGAGTCACAGGTTTTGTGCTCTGCCTTATATTAAAAAATTAAAAGCAAACGGTCAGTTTCATCATTTTTTTACTTTATAAAACAGTTATACATTATTTTATATTTCAGTTAACTTTCAAAAATTGCTACAGCATACCACTAAAGAATTTTATACTGTCATATTCAATAAAATACTTCAAAACTTTCAATATTAAGATGTTTGTTTTTTCCTTTCGAATAAGCGTTCTGAAACGAACATAGTTTAATATTAATGAAAAAGTGACATCGAGATTCAGTTAACTGCTCCTTAAAATAACACAGTTCTGCTGATTTCTCGGTTAGAAATTACGAAAATCAACTACTTTGAACCAAAAGCATGAAGATTTAATTTATTTCTACATGTGTATTTCATTAGTATGTAAGCATACATACTATACTATATTCAAAAGAATGGGGTACTCGCAACTAAAGCAGCAAATGGGAGCTTATTTGAAAGTGGGAGCATCGAGAGATAGACAGACCAGTAAAGATTCGTTACTCATTTTTGTGAAGATTTTTTTGTAGCCAAAACTCTTCTCTTCGCTTAAAAAAAAGACAAATCTACAAATCAAATTACAAGAAAAATATTGGACAGAATCCATATAAGATATTATTTAAACGGATACTCAACAAACAATCAGCTCTTGTAACTATAGACTAATTTAAAATATGCCAGTTCAAAGTGGTGTTCGCCGGCCACTGTTGTGGAAATTTTCTTCGTCCACCATAAACAAATAGCAAATTGAGAGTTAAGATCATTTTTGTAGAATATATCTATTCAAAATTTTCCAAATTATAATCTTAAAGTTTTTAAACCTAGTTAATTCATTTATATTTATACTGTAACAGGATAACCGATTAAGACAATAACATTCCTGGAGGAATGAATCGAAGGAGGGGGCAGTGTAACGGGATAACCGATTAAGAAAAGGACCTTTACTTGCAAGACTATTTTTAGGTTATTTGTTCTAGAATGTTCTCTCTCTTTCTAGTGTATAATGATTAAGTTCGATTTAAGTTTCGCGTTCATTCTAGAATGTTCTTTTGTTTTATATAAGGGGATGTATAGTATAGACAGTTAAGGGGAGTTCAAATAGTTTAAATAGTTCATTGTATTGTCAATCAGTTTAGACGTAATCCAGCAGTCGAGTTCTGTGTATCTTAACAATTTTATGAATAAATTGTGTTAAAGTCCTCATAAGTGCTTCAACACTTTAACCATTAAATTATTACTTCCAGATTGGTTTTATTTGTGCAGTTTGTTTGTACCTACTTGGTGCCCTTTTTCTTTGAATCAAGAATAGAAATTTTACAAATCTAATTAAAATTCTAACCACGCCATTTCAGCTAGCGTGGGAATTAAATAGGATTTTTAAATAATTTAGTTTTGTCGTAGCTTGGGAATTGAAAATAATAATATATATTTGGTTGTTATGAAAAAATAATTTACCGGTAACATGACCGCATGATCAAATTTTAAGTTTTAAAGACTAGGTATACTTGTATATCCCGTTATTTTACTACTCATCAACGGTTGCAATATGTGATAAATAAATAATCTTTATTGATTTACCATCACTGGGAACGTGGTACTTGGGACAAGTTAGTAATAACTTTTTTCGCTTAACTTTTAAATATAATGATAAGTTAACATTTCGAATACCGTTCGTACTATTACGGTATTATTCAAATTTGTTTTAAAACTAACATGTAGAACATTACAAGCTGCTAGCTGTTCAAGAAGCGTCAATAATAAAATTGTATGATAACAAT
The DNA here is from genome assembly GCA_964028335.1 of Altica lythri. Taxonomy (NCBI): domain Eukaryota; kingdom Metazoa; phylum Arthropoda; class Insecta; order Coleoptera; family Chrysomelidae; genus Altica; species Altica lythri. The sequence goes on along the minus strand of OZ034802.1, from coordinate 47,037,626 downwards.
TTAACATAAACAATAACGTGTAAGTGCTACATATGGTGTTACCAATACCGATAATTTTCTAGTCAGCAGATATTGTTTACAATCACTTTTGTTAACTAGCGTATTTTTTATCGAACGTATTTATTAAAAATAATTATAAATAAGTATACTAAATTAAATAGGGACAAATTTAGGTTGTTTACACGTGAGATAGACAAAGAACATACTCTCAAAAATTTTCATTTTTTTTTGTAATAAAAAAATAATAATTTTTGGATACAATGAAAATAACATTTTGGATGAATCTTATCAAAACTTCTAAAGTGCTTTTCCAAAAATCTTCTGGGTTTGATTGTAAAGTACTTTTTAGTGTACAATTTGGTGAGCTATTGGTGAGACGACAAGTTAAGTCATACAAGATACACATTGACAGAAGAAATACATCAAATGTGTCTACATTCTTCTAATTAGCTGATTGTTGCCATCACGAAGTATAGACACTAGAAGTCTAAACGCAATGTTAAACAAATGGTCTCAATTTAGGGGACAGAACTATTGCCGGTAGAGTGCGCCCGTGTTCAAGAGATACTCGTTTAAGTCATAAATGTCATAAACATCGGTTCTCCTGATTACTCGCGCCACCAGTGGCAAAAAATAGAACTATGATCTGGGTTGATTGTGACCAGAAATATTCTGGAAAAACCTATACCGTGTAAACTCCTGGTATATCTATACTTCGTGGTTATCATAAAAAATAAACATTTGACTTATTACTTCTGTCAAAAGTTTAGTTTTGGCGGACGAAATTAGACCTATCCCATCGGTTTTCCCTGCGCATTTCTTAGGAATCAGACATAATTTGTTTCTTTGGTTAATTATGAATATGATTTCCATTGAATAAAATGCTACACAAAAGAAAAGTGAGAGTAGTTTCAGTTTTTCATATTAATAATCGTACAGCAACGTCATAACATTCAAAACTTAAAAAAAAAAATTAAACTGATACCTTGCATCTTAAACTGTATAATACACTTAAATTTACATCGACGGGAGACAATATTTTATTAAAGAAAGGACGTAGTCATTATTATTGGTCTGTTTGTGCCTTCCAATGAAAAACAATACGTTTTACGAATGATAATTTGTTAGTGTTACGACTATGAGTCATTTGCTGTTCAATCAATTGTTTTTGTCTTATTTGTGAACATATTGTAGATTTATCTTAAAACAATGAGTAATGTTGATTTTAAAATTCTTTGTTAAAAAAATATAATTATTAATAATAAATAATTTTGGATGAAATCAGTATGTCTATACTAATGATTCAAATGAGAATATCAACATACCCATACTAATAATTTAATTATTACATACAATCTGATGGGATTTTTGACATTTAGAAATCAGAAAAATTGAAAAAATGACACATTAACATATAAAGATATAATCTTGATTTAACCCATGTCGTCTAAGAAACCTACGCAATTGTTCCCTAAGCACATATGAGGGTTGCCCTTTTAGTTTTGCATATAGCCGCTTAGAAGGCGCCCCAATAGAACCTTCAGGCACAAATCTAACATAAAGCTTTTGATGACGTATATCCAAAGTTTCATCACGGTATAACAAATCGTGTAGGTACAGTGAATTTTTGAAATAAGCAAGTCGGTCGAAAAAGGTTCTTTTTTTATAAATTTCGGAGATGATTATCCCAACAGCAATGTCTCGCTGGAATGGTTTCTGTGTTTGGGAATCAAGCACCACACCAGTCAACTATCTCCCGCTAGTACTGCAAATTTCAACGTGGTCGCTCGAGTCTCAGCGACGAATCCAGTCTAGGTCCAACCAAATCAGCTGTCACGCACCAAAACATTGATGCGGTTCGTCAGTTAATTAAGGATGACCGCCGTGTAACATACCGGGAGACAGAGGCATCTTTGGATTCAAAGACCTCGATCCAGAAGATCCTACATAAAGAAAAGGGTGTTACGAGGTTGGTCTCCCGTTGGACCCCTTATTTGCTCACAGAAGAGCAAAAAGCGCTTTGCGTCAAATGATGTCCAAAAACAATGAAACGGTTCAACAAAACAAAAACCAACAATAGTAATCCGTTCCCGAAGTATGTCAAAGAAATTGGTCGCAACTTTTGTGTCAAAATCTGGTCATATGGCAACAGCTGCTATAGAAGATCGAAGAAAGGTTACTTCCGATTTGTATATACGTTTGTTTACCAGAAGTTATCGCGAAACTCCGACAAAGCAACACAAAACGGCGAACCATCCTACATCAGTACAATGCAAGTGCTCACCTCACAATACCCAAAAGACAATCGAGTTTTTGGAGCTTTAAAACATCGAATTGTAAGACCATCCACCGTATAGTACCGACCAAAGTCCCAAAGACGTATTCACGTTCCCAAAGATCAAGAATTCATTGCGATTCCAGTCGCCAGAAGAAACCATCGATGTCTTTAAAACAGAGATTTTGCAGGTGTAAAATGAACACTGGAATAACTGTTTTACCAATTGGTATGAACGTATGCAAAAGTGTATCGATCTTCGTGGAATACATTTTGAAAAACAATAAATTTTACATTAAGTCACTATATTTTTTGTCGTTAAGGCTATATGCAAAACTAAAAAGACAACCCTCGTATATATGTCGCAAATCGACAACTGAAACATTAAACTCCAAGTCACTTTTTTGAGCCTATCTTATATTTATATTCGGTTATGGTACCAGAACCATAGATTTTTAGTATGTAATTTAGGTATTTGAGACATATTCCATCGGATTTTTAGAAATTAGACAAACAAGAAATGACTTTAAGGGGAAAATGGAAAAAATGTGATGTCTGATAATCGTTTTCTCATTAAAGAAGGAATTGAGTAGATAAGCTTCATCAAGATCAGATCAAAATTGCCAACTAACCGGGAGAATCATTCGTGGCCAAACGGTTTAAGGTAATATCGGCTACAAATAGAGACATTTATTTTGGAGGTAGTTTTAACAAAGGGAATTGATTTTTATGTACGCTATTATGATAATTTGGTTTTATAATTTTATTTAGAATCAGTAACAAGTAATATTTCAAACCAATAATTAGGAATTAGTTGCAATTTTGCTTTGGATTTTGGCGATTGTTGTAAAGAGTAAAAATTGGCAAGCGGCTAATTTTCTCCGCCTATGTTTAAATGTGTTTCTCTCACTCGAGAACAAGGTTAATCAAGGTAAAAAAATGGACAAAGTAGGTCGGTACTCCGACAAAGCCATATCAAGTTCTATTCAATTGAGAACGCACAGAATGCTATATGGTTTAGCGCGAGAAGAAATTTCTGAATCTCTTGCTAACGATGTTTCTACTTATGAACAATGGCAATGTTTGTTTTTTTATGCTTTTTTAGTTGTCACTTAAAATAACGGGATTTAAATAAATATCTTTTGAAATTACCTACACATCTATGTTATCAAGTTGTCAATATATATTTTTTATCAAACGAACAGAGTTTTTTTGACAGTCTTATAAATAAAGTAATGAAAAATGTACAACCGTATCTCGTGCCATGCTGACAACGTGATCCAGATATAAAACCTGGGTTTGTGCGTGGGTTAGTATTCCTTACCCTAAGCACAGAATGCTGCGACAGATATAAAACCAACAGGTATCAGTCGATATATAGATAGATAGTTTATTGCAAATAGGAATTCCTAATATACAAATCATATAAAAATAATACAAAAAAATGTATATATATATAATAATAGATTAATATCGTTCATCTAAAATTACACAATTTAAAATATTAAAAACATCATTATTATAATTAAAGGTAAAAATTTACACATAACTATTAAAATAAAAATAATTTGTTAAAAGTACCTATCGTACATTGAGTTTAATATGTTTCAACAAATTACTTTTAAACACATATATATTTTCTGACAATTTTACATTATTGGGTAGATTATTATATTGATCAAAACCTTTGTAAATTAAAATTTTCATTGTTCTGCTCAGATTCTGCCTTGGTATATATAAGTTGGCATTATTCCTAGTGTTATAATTGTGTATTTCATTTTGAAATCGAATAAATTCATTAAAATATATAGGTCCTAAATTATGCAACATTTTATATATAAATACCATGGTCATGTAGAGAAGTCTGTTTTTTACAGAAAGCCATTCAAGAGCAGACTCATCATTAATGACTGGACAGACATAATCTGCACTGTATTGATGAGTTTTAACAGAACGAAACACAGTATCTGAAGTTTGGTTTTGCCCTTGTATGGACTGACTGATACTTATATCTATGTCGCACCATTCTGTACTTAGGTTTAGGAATTCTAATCCACGCACAAATCCAGGATTTATATTTGGATCACGTCGACAGCATAGCACGAAATACGTTTGTATTATTTTTCATTACTTTATATTTTTTATATACTTAGATATTTCTTTTTAAAACCTAATAAGTGTAGTGATTATATTTACTTCTTTATTTGGGGATCTTTTTGCCACTAAAACAAACTGATAAAAAATATAAATCAGTATTTTGAAAATGACCCTTGCTTATTGATCTTGATGGATATGTCAAATTTGTCAAGGGTCGTTTTTAAAACTGAAAATGCCTAACAAAAATGAAAATAATTTTTTTTTAAATGTTTCTTAGCTTTCGACAACCAGATCGGTTGTCGTTTTCAAAGATAAAATTTTTTAATATATACTTCTTTATGCAAGGTTGTATTCGTAAGGTGGCGCTGTTAATATCTCATATATTTAAACGAGAAATTCTTACTAAATTAAGTACTATGACTCCACCGTGGCGCAGTTGAAATTTAATATATTTAATCAATAAATTATAAAATACAACGAAAAAATTGTATAAACCTAATAACTAACGAGAAAATACACAATAAAATTAAAAAACAAAACAAAATCGTAAAAATGTGAAAAAAAAACGATAAATGGAATGCGGTGCGAAGTCCGCCACGTCAGCTGGTTAGTCATAAAATTTTAGGAGGGTGCCCGACTATACTTTAATACCTCTTTTTAAGTCTGATATGACTACATACTTAGGATTAGCCATATATTACCATAACTCAAAAATAACCTGATTTGCATGAAAATATTTATCATATTATTTTTAAAAGCATATATGTATAATTGGAAGGAAATTAACTAAAATAATTAAAATCTAATGTTAAATGGGCTATTTGTAAGAAACAAAAAAATGTTTTATTAATCTAGTAACTGTATAGCTTGTTTAAAACTGCATGGTTCAAGAACGGATACCGAATAATGAATAAATAATGAAACTAACGAACCGAGTATATAAATTCGTAATACAGGTCAATGGCTTTCTGCAAAATGATGACTAAATACCACTTGCCTTTTTGAGTATTTTTTTTATAAGGAATAAGTTAATCTGCTACCAACCATAAACAATTAATAAAGACTATTTTTTGTAGATTTGAAAAATAGGTTTTCTTAAAAAATCCAAACATTTGAATTAATATACATTTGTTTAAAACTGATATTCATAAATTCTTTGAAAGTGACTATACACCAAAAAACAACCTGTATATCGGCCTTCTAAGAAACATAAACTGAATAAAAATTATGGTGTAGTGGTAAAATAATTAACAACGGGGCATATAGTTTGTGATTAATAAAATAAATACTGAAATTGTACAGACTACAATTTAGCTATTGATGATAGCACCTCCTTAAAATTGTATCGATAAATTAAACAAATATTAATAATGAGTCACAGAATAACAGTATCTTTCTTCAGATAAAAACGGGTTTTCCAAGTTAAAAACACACGTACTCAGAAACAGTCGTTAATTGTTTACTCCCCAAATAAAAAATACTTTAGTTTAACTTAATAGCAAGTCGCTGATAATAATATTTGTTTCTTGTATTCCAATCAAAATTATTTTACTGATAATAAATATCGAATGAAAAACTGTTTGTATATTCTATAAAAATACCTGTAAGTTACATTAAATTGTATTTTATTTTTACATACCGCACATATTCTAATAAATAAAATAGTATTTTCATCACTCCGTGCGGAAAGCAATGAATGACCAAAACAGAGTTAGTAAGTGTTTCCCAATTAAAGATAAATGAGATAGAAAGTGAATTAAGAGAAATTGAGGATGAATTTTCTAATAGTTTTGCATTTTTGTTTTAATGGGGAGATCCGCCTCCACCCAACCCTCCTTCAGCGCCTTCACCTTTTTTCCTTTTATTTTAGACAAATTCAAGAGTGATGAAAAATAGAATACGCAACTCGTGCGGTGCGCAGGTAATCCCATCACTTGTGCTTTTTATCGCGCTCGTGGTGGGATCACATGCTTTCCGCACTATTTACGTAATGTAGTATTTCCAAGTGTACAATTCTGTAGTCTAATAAGTAACTTTATAAATGACAACAATCAAGTATCATGCTATAATCAAAATAGAAGATATAAAAAATTTGAAATTTTATAGAAAAATTTTAAAAACTCGAATAAAATGTCAATATATCAAAATTTATAAATCAGACAAATTACATATTGTGACATTTAGAAAAAAAATTAAAAATACTGCATCCGATAGGAATTGATCCAGTGATTTCTGTTCTAACGCGATAACGCTTTAAACGGTGGGTCATAGTAGTACCTTGCGATTAGTGGGCGCTTTGATCATCTGTGATATATATCTCGAATAATTAAAATGATTAAATTTCACAATGAATTAATAAAATAAGTATATAAATAAATATCAGCTCACGCTCTTAGACCAAATAGTCTAAGACCTAAGACATTTTTCTTTTGCAACATGTTCATTCCATACAGGTATTTACGTTCCTACTGAGGCTCGTTTCACACTTATACGGTTCGATTCGGTTCGAGGAGTATTGGATTCGTTTTCGGTAGCCGCCAGAAAAGTGTAAAACGGTGATACGGTGTGTGTTCGGTACCTAATAGATAACTGATAGAACCGAAAGCCCCCTCGACACAAATCGGTTTCCATTCGGGTCCAGAGTTCACAAAATCAATTGGTCTTTTACACACATACGGTTTAGTTTCGGTTCGGTCACGTTTTTGGCAAGGGAAAATATTATTTCATTTTCTCATTTTAAATTTTGTAATTTACATTTGGCAATGACTGATTCACTTGACATTGATATTGATCGGCTGATTACAATTTCGGAAGAAGGGTATAAAATGCACCAAATTCCACCCGTTTGGTGAGGATTGAGTGTACCCAGTGTCGATTATTTCTTTTTCGTCTGTTTTTATTCTTCTATATAGAAGTAACATGGCAGCAATTTGTCTTTTTTCCATAGTGAGCATTGTGGGAAGAGTGAGTAAAAAATTCAGTACTGCGAATTTGATGATTCAGTCGTGAAATCAAACCTTATACTAACCGAGTGTGTGTGAAGAGTTTTCATTCGTTTTGGGCGCTACTGAAAACGAATCGAATACGCACCGAACCGAATCGAACCGTTTAAGTGTGAAACGAGTCTAAGACGGTCACCACGAGGGGGGTAGCTGTAAGGGATAAAAGTTGCTGATTTTTTACGGAAAATTGTCATCATCGATAATATGGATGAAAATTTTCATCCATATTATGGAAGACGACAATTTTTTCGTAAAAATTTGCAACTCTCACTCCTTATAGTTACCCCTGTAAATTGCAAAATATGTGCAGCATACTGTATGGACTATAGTTTAAACTTTAAACAATCATTGGATTAGAGGTAGTAGGGCGCATATATCTGTAGGGTATCCACCTGTATATTTATTTTTGTTTTTGGTAGTTATGTATAATGTATTAGACACTTCATGTCAGTTGTACGTTTTAAGTAAAATAAAATATTTTTAGTTGTAAAAAAGGATTATCTTTTTCTAAACAACTAAAAAGTGGTGACCCCGACGATTACAAAAACATGTCAGTTCCTTCCTGAATGTAAACTCAACAGTTCATAGAGTTTCAGTTAAACTTCCTACATTTTGGGAGGAAGATCCGCAAATTTGGTTCGCTCATGTTGAAGCCCAGTTTGCGCTATCCAATATAACGGCATCCCAAACCAAATACAACTACGTTATATCCTCTATTCCACCTCAAAATTTGAAAGTAGTTTCTGATATTATACAAGATCAAAGTTATGACTACAATTCCCTTAAGAACGCTTTAATTAAACGATGTGGTGACTCAGAAGAAGAGAAACTGAAAAAACTCCTTGGACATTTGGAATTAGGAGATCGTCGACCATCTCAATTTCTTCGAGAACTTCAAAATCTTGCTGGACCTGTGTTAAATAATGATTTTTTGAAAGCAATTTGGATACAACGATTACCAAGCTCGACACAAGCTATACTTCAAGTAAGTGATGAACCACTTATTAAACTAGCTGAAATGGCAGATAAAATTCATTCTGTTAATCTTCCGACAATATCATCTACATCTACATCATCTTCTAGAGATGAAATTGCTGAGTTAGTAAAACAAGTAAAAACACTAACAGAAGAAGTAAGTAAACTTCATGTTTCGAGACAAAGATTTGGACGTCGTTTTTCTCGTAGTAGATCAAGAAATAAAAGTCCTGTAACATGTTGGTATCATCAGAAATATAAAGAAAATGCTAAAAAATGCGTCACTCCATGTGGATATAAGCCAGTAAATAATAATTCGCATCAGGAAAACCTTTAAGGAACCTCTCATCGCCAATAGATGAGAGGTTGCTAAGTTCTAACCGTTTACAAGTTCAAGATAAACATTCTGGTATTAATTTTCTTGTGGATACTGGTGCAGACTTATCACTTTTACCTGCAAGACTTATTGATAAGAAAAATAAATCACCGGTTGTTTTATATGCTGCCAATAATAGTACGATAGCTACATACGGACAGCGTTTTTTAAATTTAGATTTAGGATTACGACGGACATTTCCATTTGTTTTCACCATCGCTGATGTTTCCATTTCTATATTAGGAGCAGATTTTCTTAAACGGTTTGGTCTATTAATTGACATTGGTAGGAAACGTCTTTTGGATACAATAACAACTTTAACTGTTCCAGCAAAATTAGATTCTACTGAACAATTTACCATCCGAAGTATTTCTCCAGAGATATATGTTAATATATCAAATCTGATAATCAAGTATGATTTAACGAATAATACTTTAAAATCTGCTCTCCAGACTTATTCAGAAGATGTTTGTCATCAAATTCTGACCAATGGACATTATGGATTACCTTAATAACGCTCAAGTTAAAACCTTTACTCTATTTGGTATATAGAGAGAGAAAAAGAACTCCAATTATGTATGCAAACACTTACAAAATAATTTTACAAGTTTCTAAAAACATTAACATAGCAATTCGACGTATTTGTCTTTATATATCACCCTGTAGAAAGTCGCAATATAAGAAAAACGTGTCTCCATATTGGCCGAAAGGATGTCTTCAGATTCAAATCTTTCAATAATGTGGGGTAAGTATGATGAGACAAGGAATTTTAGTTCATCCTCCAAAAGCAATAGTATAATTCAAAATAAGTTACGGTTAGTTTGGGATGAGATATTGCATAAAGATATGAAGACTGAATAAGTGTATTGAGCATCGACGATGTTGAACACATTATTAACAAAATCCAGTTAAAGAACAAATATTTTCATGAATCCACCATTTTTCGTTAATGTGTGAAAAAATATTATTTAATTTGTATTGTGGCGCATTTTCTGATAAAAGACGGAAAAGTGAGTTGGGAAATGTTATTTAATTAAGTGCAAATAAATGCACTTTTTTGGAATTTAATTACATTTATGAGTTTATCTTTTATGTATGTACAGGATATGTACCTACACCAAATGTTACTTTTTCAATTAACAAAACTTTTTTGTATGATTAACATTAAAAATTATATACACCATCTGGTGTACAAAAACAATATTTAAACATTGATGTATATTTTTTGCTTCAAACATGATATACCTCTTGTAATATGATTATAAAATCAACATGTCTTAAAAGTTAATTTCGTTATTGTTCATTTATAATTTTACCCACGACTCATAAGTAAATTGAGTATTTTTTAACCTATAACTCTGTCAGTAAGTGTCAAATTATTGAGGAGTTGTGTTATAGTTTCATTTACTAAACTAGTGAAGTAAGTAAATAGAAACCTGTATTATTATGTTGGTTACCTACAGTTTTCATTAAATTAAACTAACATTTGACATTTCTCAGACAGAAGTGTCTGCGAAATCGAATACTTTGACAACTTATGTCAAAATTTAAATTTTATATTTGTTATTTTTAGTTTTATACAAAACCATTTGGTAAGTCGTGGGTAAAGCATAGTACTTCACTCGAGGAACAAATTGCATAATTAGCTCGTTGTAATATGCAATTTACTCCACTCGTAAAGTAATATACTATTACATGCCTTTATTTAAAATAAAAAATAACTGATATGCAAATTCATGTTTTTAGCTTATAATAGATGTTTTTATATTATTCCACAGATGAATTTAAATACCGGGCGAAACAGTAATAATTAATTATAAAAGAAAAAATATAAAGACTTTATGCAAGTACCTACTATTTACTTTATTTCTAATCATTTCCAACTTTTATCATTTAAAAAAAAACGACAAGAGTTAACACTCACAACAATTATCAATAATAAACAACAAAACTATGGTTAAATTATCGTTTTATACAATAAGTGTTGTTTACTATCGTTTCATGACTAAGACTAATATAGAAATGATTGAAATATTCCTAATTGGGCAAAATGCAGAGTTATTGTTTATGAGTACAAACGAATCTTAAAGTAGCAATTTTAGAAGTATCGAAATAGTATATTGTGTATCTAGTAGGAAAAGCGGTACATTCCTGGACGACAATGTAAATTGAGAGTCCGGGAATGTGCTTTTACTACGAGATACACATACTATTTTTTTTAAATCGCTTTAATTATAATCGTAAACTAAAAAAGTTTTATATATGCATAACTGTTTTTGATTATCATCGTATTCTCTATGAAGCCGTTTCGTTGACATTGTTTGTTAATCATTGTCTATTAGTGTCACAAAAGTGTCAGTTCGTTTAGTTACATATTGCTTAAATTTTTTTAAATTATATTTAAAATGGACAGTGACGATGATGTCCAGAGCTGCAAAACGCCTCCAGAGTTAGTAAACACTGTTACTAATGTGGTTTTAAATTTATTGCCAAAAAAAGATCAAGGCGCAAAATATGAATTTGCTTATAAACGTTTTATGGATCATTCCCCTACACAGGTACGGAAAAAATATTCCCGTACAGTACGGAAAAGTTAGTTGCCCAGCAACAGACTAAAATACAAGAATAGTGTATTTTGTGGCTCGAATTTAATCCGAGAAACTAGACATTTCCAAGCGATTTCAGAAAAAAAAAAACGTCCCTTGTACCAGTCGATTTGTTGGTTAAAAAATTAAGTTGCCAATACTAAAGTCAAAAAAATATTGAAGGAATGCTTTTCATGTGACGTTTTGGCGAGCAGAATGGTTATTGCTTCCATTGTATTATATTACCTGGTTTGATCTTTATAGGTTTGGGTTTCGTATTGTCATGGATTCACAAATTCTAGTGTTCTTACAGTATTGTCGTCGACCGATGCTTTCGAGAAATTTCTATTATTTAGTGTTGATATTTATTCTTCTTCATTTGTTACTATTATTTTATTAATTAGTGTTGTTTTTTATGCCGCGGTTCAGTAAAATAATTGAAAAGAACAGTCGATACTTACTGGTATAATCAGTCAGCCCTCACGAACTTGGAACGAATAATACTTATCTATACGTAATAGGTACGTATAGTTATATGAACTGAACAAAAAATAAAAATATTTTGTGAGAACTAAAGTGTGTTCTGTAAACATTCAAAAACTTTCAGTAACTAAATATTTTTGAAAAATTCTTAATTTAAAAAATATAATCATAAAAGGGTTTCTCTGTAGTCTGAATATATATGTCTAAAATACTTTAAAATATAATTTTACAATAAATTTCAAAAAATTAAAAAACAAGTATTACAATCAAATTAAATTTTTGAAAACCAATTCTTAATTCTATTTAAATCCTTTTTAAACATATTAAGAACTGGTAGTACCCGGTATATTGTCTCCTAGGTCAGTAATATCTAAATTTAAAACCAATTTCTGTGTCCTTGATAAAGAAACGTAGGTATATTTTGTTGAATTGATAAATTTTATATTTATTTATATTTGTTCAAGTCCAAAATTAGTCATTTGATACGAATGTTTGCACAGCTTATCTTTATGGAAAAAAAAATAATTAAATTATTAGAATTAAATTTTTATTACAAACATACAATCCTACAACCATAAACAAAAAAATTAATGACAGTATTGAACTTAATAATAATTACATTTCCAGTAAGCCATTTCTCTTATTTTTAATTACTAAATTTAATAAAAGCTGAATTCAAATTGGTAGAGATAATCCAAACAAATCTAATTTTGATAAAGTATATGAAGCTGGGAGTGGCGACAAGTGGTAATGAAAAGGACTGCACAGCATATAAAAAGCTTTTATAAAATATTCAGTGGAAATAGTTATATTATGTATTAAAAACCGTCTTTTTGTCACCACCAAAATGAAACAACTAAGATGTAGAAATTGAACTGTTTCACTAATTTAAAATAAATTCTTAAATTAGACCTTGGGGGTAAATAGAGCTAATCCCGGTATTTAGTGTTTTGCTCTTGAATGCACATGAATGCACTTGAATTTGAATTTTTGATCGGGATAGGACAAAAAATTAATTCACTTAAAATATCGGTTACTTTTAAGCTGACCCTGACGCTCAAAGTTTTGAAAAATCTAATAAAACTTAACAACCTTAAATAAACGGTGGTTAACTAAAAATAAAAGTGTAACATTTTTATAATGATGATAAACTAAATTGGTGCCAATTAAAATGAAAAGATGCCGGAGAAATTCAAGATGAAACTTCAAAATCGTGTGTGAAAATAAATAATTCGTTACATATAAGTACTGTTTACAAAATTCCAACACGATTCATTACATTTTTTTAAAATAATGTAAAATTGGTAACGAGAAGTAGATGTTTTTTAACCACAAATTATGCAACAAAAGCCCGACTAGTTCTTTTATTTGAATTCATTGTTTATTCAATTAACTGCAATGTTTAGTTTCTGGTAATTAAACAAAAGTGTGCCGAAGAAACTTCACCTAAAGAATTTTTACCAAAAATGTAGGTATGATCATCTATAATGACTAAAAAATGTGCGATATTTCTAGCGAGTGGAAAAGTTTGTCATACAAACCAAAGATTTAAGCATAACGATTACACGAATTTTTCAGTCTTTAAATTAAAGTTTACACGCACTCTTTTTTTTAAAGTCTCAGTAAATTATATTGATCTTAAATAATTTTATTTTTCGTGATCGTGAGTGCATACAACTACAAGCTGGATCGAGGGTCGAGAAAAGACTCTCATTTATGGACCGCCCGCTGTTCCCGGGTGAGGGGTGACTTCAAAGACCCTCTAAACCCTCGGACGTAGTTTTAAAATTCAAAAACAAGAGAAAATAACTACTGTTTTAATATTGGAGTAATTAGTAACGTATTAAATTAATTAATTTAACAAAAGATATATTCTACAAAGTAAATGAAACTAGTTATAATTAAAATTTCATAAATCATGAACAACCTATTAAGATTTACAAAAATCTGTTCTAGAATTATTGTTTAAAAACCAAAGGTTCAACAACTTCAACAATGCAATGAAACTATCCATGATATTAAGTTTATTTTGTGCTATCTCCACACTATGCTCAATTTTAATCTAATTCTCTCAGCCAAGATACAAGGTCCTTAGTTTAAAACTTATATAAGGCGGATATTGGTTAAAAGAGAAGAGCGCAACTTTTAATGGGATTAAAATAAACATTTGTGCCCACACATACGGCAGGGTGGAAATGCGCGTAGTTAAAAGATGTTTTTAGGAGCTTTCATATTTGTTTTATGTCTTCATGCGTACTCTCATTTTGTATTGAGTTTTGACTATAAAACAAAAGGGTTTTCACGAAAAACCTGATGCATGTGTAACCAGTGTCCGAACTACCCTCCCTGCTAGCTTTATACGTGGCCGCAGCTTTAGAGGGTGTGTTGGCCAAAAAGCAGACAATTCAAGTTTATATTTACTTATGATGTTCCGAACGGTACAGACTACAGATGGTGTGTGTGAGATCTGTGCTCCATACAAAAAATATAGTTTGGTTCGTATATGGAATCCTAAATACATTCCAACCAATAAGAGTAGTTTAACAAGTCAACCGAACGATGTTCCATGTGTAGAACTCAAGAACAGTTGCCTGATCTGTTCGAATAGATTCTAATCAAGGATTTTCCGTTTTCCGTGAACAAACTAATTGAACTTTAAAGATACCGGTAACACATATTGGTTGTGTAGTGGAAACGCGTTACAGATACAAAAACTATATACCTTTTCTCTAAAGAAAATATATTTTTAGTATAAAAACGTTTAAAATTATAGATAAAGTTATTTTCCACTTTACAAAGAAACAAAATTTAAAATGTTTTTTTGTTGGGTTACTGATTTTTGTCAAATTTTTTTACGAGCAAAATTTATCCGGTATCTACTTTAATAAAACAAAAAATTCTACAATAAAAAAGGTAACACCTGTCATTTTTAATAATATATTTTTAATAAACCTACACTGCATTAAAAGTAAGAGATATTATAATACATAACATATAATAAAAATAAAAATAAAACAGGAAAAATAATTTTCTTAATATGGTTGTGACGTGTAGGTAAGAAAATTGCGATGTGTTATAAAAACACATTTTTAAATAATTAGGTGTAACAAACGCATAATATACATACACTAATTAATAAATAAGAAAAGGAAAATAATCAATAAGTAAGAGATTAAATAATATAATCATTAATAAAATTCTTCCAACCCCACCCAACCAAACTGACGAAGTGATAAAACATTTCCATTTTCGAAATTGTTTTTTTTATGACAAAAAGAGTTTATATTGAGAATTAATCTATCCTTACCTTTGATATGATTATGAAAAATTGATGTCCAAAAGATAAAAAAAGTGTACGTATATAAAAATAACTGTACAAGAAATATACCGGTTATCACAGCTGATTCTCACTCAACTTAACAACTCGTCGCTGCAAGTAGAAATGTGAATTATACAGAACAGAGACGACTGAAAGAGGATAAGAGGAACGTTCGATTTCAGGAAATGGTAAGCGACGATGCCAAACTTTCGATATTTTCGATTTATTCAATTATTCATATTATATTATATTCCTAGAAGAGAATAAGCTCGATTCAAAATACTAACACATAACTACAATTGGGGGAACCAAGAACCAAATAACCACTTGTTCGATGAATATCCGCTCTCTCATGAATCAATCCTCCTTAATTGTTGTAACAGATCTATTTGTGTTCAAATTGGACGCCTTGCATTTTAAGCTTACCGTCAATTTCTTTACTGGTATAGTTGTTCCAAAGTGAATGTAAAATTTTTTGCTCTTTGTCGGAATTTGAATGCCTTTGATAGCAGTGCCGACCATTGGCGTGGAATTAAATAAAAAGGGTTCAAAATTTTTATTAATTTTTGTTTTAGATTTCGAAAGAAAAACGGTTTTTGTATATTTGTAAATTTTGTATCAATTTGAAAATTGTCAAATAACAAATTAAATCTTTCTAATTAAAACTTGTTAATTTTAGTTATTAATAAAAACGTTTGACTCATTATTTAAATAGTACATAGTACATAACTCATAATATTTTTATAACAATTGTCTACAAATAATAATAATTTTGTCAGGCAATCTTAAAAGATTGTCTGTCCAGCAAGGACCACGAGGAGGTATGAGCCTTCCTTGCCTGGAAAGGAAAGGGTTGAGTATGTTAGTAAGAATATAAAATTAGTTTGTTTTTGAAAACAAGTTTTCAAGATACATCACGATAGTTGTAAAGGAAATTGGTTAGAATGACTAACAAGAATTGTCAGTCTTCTGAAGTAGAATCGTTCCCAGGTTGAATAACTAATGGTGCTATTGGCGGTAAAACAGGATATTCGTTTTCTATTTTTATAACATGTGCTTCGCAATTTTTCCATACATCGCTATTAATGCCACTAATTACCTCTCGAATATTATCAAGAACAACTGCGCTTAAGGTTGGTGACTGATTATATTTTCGAAAACGTTTCTTTACAGTACTCCAAACCATTTCGATTGGATTAAAAATACAGTAGTATGGAGGTAAACGCAAAAGGGTATGACCATGTCAGCTGCAAATGGTGTCAATGATTTATTCATTTTTAAAAATCCGGATTTTTTATCATTCTTATTAATTCCTACTTTACTGGAACCTTTTTAGGAACATCGATATTTTATTGCCATAAATCTTAAAATTTCATTCTTTTTTGTGTTATTATTAGGTATTTTGTTTAATATGCGGAAATGATACGACGCATTGTCCATAACAAATACTGAATTGTAAGAAAACCCAATAGATAGTGTTGAATTTCGATTCATAAATAAATAAATAAACGAAAAACTAAAAGAAAGTGGAAAATTAAAAACAGAAAAAATTCGAAAAAAATAAAGTCTAAAAAAAATACCTTTCTAAATCAAATAATATAACGCCACCGTAAGGTGGCGCAGTTATTATCTTATATATTTAAACGAGAAATTCTTACTATATTTAGTACCGTAATATATATCTAATATAAAAAATCAATAAAAATCAATCACGCTACTGTCTAGGTACTGTAATGGGGAACAAGACTATGCGGGGTATTTAACTCATGTCGCATTTTGCAATTTTCCTCTTTGATGTTTCGTTTGATGTGCCACCGCGCTTAGTAAAAGCCGTCGGCATTTCTTACATTAATATCAAAAGGGGTGCGAACCGACTTGAAGTAATATATACAAAATTGATATCATTAGAAGTGAAAACTGTTTAAATATGAAGAACCTAGTTAATTAATTTAAGTATATATTTTGTAAGAATATTTTTATATTATCTTTCTAAGAGTCATTGACGAACAATTGAATAGTAAAGTAGAGAGAAAATTTTCAAAATATATAAACTTAGGAATATTCGGAAATATATCTAGCAACCTAGATTCAAAAGTCGGTTCCTTTGTTGGGGTTAGAAGGCGTGGTTGTCTTTTCACATTAATATTAGTTAAACTATAACCAAATAATTCATGTGGTTTTTGATAAAAAAATATAATTGTTTATTGAAAACCAATAAGACACTATTTATTCGTCGAGGTAGTTTCCATCACAATCAATGACCTTTTGCAAATGTGGAACCTATTTTTGTACGCCGGTATTGTAGAACTCTCTGATTTTGAAGACAAAAAATTGCATTTATTACACCATCTCGAGTTGTGAACTTTATGTGCCGAAATATAGGGAGAATATACGGTAACGTTTCCGAGCCGAGTTCAGAAATTTTTCTCGGATCGCTCTTGTAGTAAAAGGCTTGGCGTTATCCTGCAAAAATATCACTTTCTTCAGATTGATCAAAGAAGGTTGTTTCTGGATGAATGCTACTTGTAGGTACTCGTAGAAGCTGCTTACAATACAAGTTAGCAGTGATGGTTTGACTCCTTTCCGAAAACACTTAATGGAAAAATTCAGTTGCTTTCCACCAAACACACAACAAAACCTTGTTTGGGTGCAAGCAAGCCTTGGGCGTGTGTGGTATCGAAGAAGTAGGCTACAACCAATGATACAAACGCTTAGAATTTAATTAGAAGATTAATTTTTTGTCGCAGGTTCATAACCGATTAAAAAATGGTGATTATCGTTGCGTGAAATCTTTGCTAAACTAATGATGAGACGCCTTAAATTGTTATCATATATCAACTCATGTGGGACCCATAATTTTAAACAACTTCGTATGTGTGTAAGAACAAAAGGATTCATATTAAAGTGATAGCAGGTAGGAAAAAATCGATATCGATCAACATAAACAATATCCATATTAATTTGTGATATACAGAAACTGAACGAACATATTTGGTTACCTGTTAGTTGTAACGATCTATCGGATCGTTTTAGTATTAAAATCCACCATATTCGGTGAGATTTATTTTAATGTTATCGCCGTGATTATAACTTGGAGACAGGTTTGACTGATATTCGGAGTCTTCTTTTTCGCTACGATAGATTTTTACGTTCAATTTGTCTTCCTCGTGCTAACTTCTCCTCAATACAAGGTTATTGCCACATTTGTGAGGAGACCTACGTAGGAGCTAATAATTTTATTTGGAGTCGAGTTCGAACCGTCCACCATTTTGAGAAAAGAAAGCCGAAATTCGAATTAGATCCCAGTTCACCCCAGGAAGAAATTTAATTTGAATTAACCGAAGATTATACAGTTCATCCCAGGAAGAAATTTGTCCAAGGGAACCCTTTCCGAAGAATCAACAAAAAAGATAAGAATTTAAATTAATTTACGAACTAAAATCTAATTTTGTTATTTTCACTGAAATTTTTTTAAAATAAATCATTTTAACTGGCGTTTGAGTGTTATTTGCTTGTTTGTACTCTGGCGCCGTATTATTTTATATTTGGGAAAGACTGGTAAAACTCAGACAAGAAGCCACGACTCAATTGAGCTAGCTAAGGGATATAATCCCGTGGGAATTTATACAGTTACAAATTGGCGCCCAACCTGCCAATTTAATTTTTAATCGATTATTAGAGTTACAAATTTATACTTAAACTTGAGTTCATATCATACGGTTAACTCATGCAATTTTTCTAGATATAACAGAACCCAAGTCCTCTTTCTGAATAATACTGAATATCCATAAGAAATAATTCTGTTTACGCATTTGCGAATCTTAAGACATCGTCGACACAATTTATTTATTATTATTATTATGTATTTTATAATAAAGGAGTTTGTCCTTAATTTTTTTTATAAATTGTTTAAAGTTAAAACTGATTTATTGCTAATTATGGGTGCTTTAAGTACTTTTTTTAAAATACTTGGTGTAATATCTTTAAAACTAATATAAATAGGTTTTTCTTGATTGTTTTCATTTATATTTAAAGGTATATAAGTTGGTATTTCATTAGTATCAAATTGTGATTATATTATTGTTGATTATAGTTATGGAAGAATTTCTAACAAAATTTTTATTTAATAAATGATGTGGATAATTATTATCTGAAAAGATTAGTCAGATAAAGCTAGAACTCTATTTTTCATTTGTTTTACCAAATTGATTTTAATTAATTGTCTATGGTAAAAATTATAAGTTTTTCTATACGAATCTACTTTAAACGTATTCTTAGATCTAATAAGTTGAGTATCTAGAAAAGGTATTGCTCTAAAACTATTTTCAGTTTTAATCGTAAATTGAATGAAAGGATCATAACTATTAAAAGTTGCTAATATATCATCTTTTTCTTCCTTAGGAAGACAGACAATAATATCATCAATATATTTTTTAATATCTTGAGAAGAACAATTTTGAATATTATCATTTCTAATTTTCTATTTTAATACTTACTCATTCGTGTTCAAACTAATTTATGTAAACTATCTCTGATGTAAACCCAATAACGTTATAACCTCACAGCGATGTAATTAGAAATTTATAATAGATTTCTACTTACATTCTGTCACTAATTAAATATTGTAGCTCCTTGAAAATGAAATAAAAATATTTGGAAAGAAACTTTAAAGAGTTTTATTTACATTAAGTATTGCTGTTAACCCTATATTCATTTTTACTAACATTTATCTTTTTACCGTGAAATTTTATAATAAACATTTCAACATTTATGTAAATATAATAATCTTGGCAACAACGAGTAACTCTTTCTCCAATAACCTACCCAAACACAGTAGCGTTTTGTACGAAATCAATTCGTTCGAATAAGAACTAAAAAGGCGAGTTTAGCTTCCAATCCAACCACCATTTCCTCCGGATGACAGACCGACATGAGACACCGTCTGTAGTGGGGAAATTTGAATTGGATCAAGTATGACTCACTGCTAAAATGCTATTACAAAAACAAGCAATTCAATCAAAAACGCATGACCTTACCCCCTCATAATCTTAAAACGAGATATTTGTTTAGTCATTTCGTTACTAAATTTTTCAAGAAGCACATTTAGATTGAATCCAAGATTATACACAATAATTTTAAGGAAGAAAATAGATTCTGAAAATGTTAGGGATGGATTTCTGTAAAATAAATATGTGTAATTGAACCAAAAATACTGGGTTCCAAAATAATTCTACCGTACGCGTACGCATAAAAATTTATAGTACCTATGGACTATACAAAAGGTTAAATATAAAGAGGTGTGGTTCACAGAGAATCGAGTAATGATGAAATTAGAAAAATACTTAGAAAAAAGAATGCATATTCAAAAAAGTTATGACAGAAAAACTGAGATCAAATTTATATTTACAAACTTTTTGTTTGACCCTGTATATCTCGAAAAGTATCAGTTTTTTCGAAAAAACTCAAGATTACTTTTTTGTGTAAAATTAAATTCTACATCAAAAAATCTCATTTTAATTAAAAACTTTAAAAGTTATGACAGAAAAACTGAGATCAATTTTATATTTACAAACTTTTTGTTTGACCCTGTATATCTCGAAAAGTATCAGTTTTTTCGAAAAAACTCAGGAATACTTTTTGTGTAAAATTAAATTCTACATCAAAAGAATATATCCTAGATCTAAATACATAAAAATATGCTCTAAATTTAAATATATGTCCCAAACCCAAGTATTAATTTTTTATTTAAATTTTGATCCTATAGGCATGTACGCAACAAAACTTCGTATCGAACATCGCCCCGCAACAAATTTGGACAGCATTCCGTAACACCGTAACATTAAGGCGTCCAATAATGGGTTGTCGTCGCTTTAAAAAAATGAATTGATATTGAACCATTTGTTTGCATATTTTGGACAGGACTGCGTACATACTCACTGTTTTATTTATTCGGTTAAAATAACTGCTACTAATAAGTGGACGGAAAAGAATCTACCATTGATTTTATCAATAGTTAGTAAAATAAAAGACACTCAGTAAATGTCTTCCATTGTACACAGTTCTATTAGTACACAAATTTGTCTGACATCAGCGATTTTTTTTTAACAAAATAATGAATAAATATGTAAACTGCTGCAGCAACTTCAATGTCTTTAACAGTACTATACACAATTAGAAAAAGAATCCAAATGAAACGGCATTATGTTCTGTATTGTTAAGCATATATTTCTGACACGTTGTATCTTCGATGCTTAACAAAAAAAAAAGTTACGCAACGGCGTTGCGATGTGTAGTTTTGTTGCATATTTAACGCGGATTAAGACATTTTTATTAAAAAATGGTATATTTGACCAAAAAATACTTTTTAGTGATCATAAATTTGTTAAGTCGTTGATCTTTTCTAAAACTTGGGGTTACTAGCTGAAACTTCCTTTTTACCGTTTATTAGGGTGGCAAATTAATCTTGTTAAAAAAAAAATTGTTTTAAATGTCTTAAATTACTTAAAAACTTTGCAATCATGATGTTAACCTGGCTCTCTTAGACCATTTCCATATTTCGGTTTTTCATAACATTATGAATAACAATTTTTTACGCTGTTTTCCAACTTTTCAACATGTTACAAATTTTCTTATACTTTACTTTTTTATCCAGTTTCTCAACAATTTTCACACAATCTATATATATAAAAAAGGATGTTTGTTTGTATGAAATCAATAGACTCAGAAACTATTTGACCGATCATTATGAAAATTGGTATGTACATGTATTTTTCCAAGGAGAAAATTTATATGCTATGCCCATTGATGTAACTCGCCACCAGGCGGCGCTGTAAAGTATCGACTTCCGCCCCGTTCAACCTATTGTCATGAAAATGAGTATGATGATGTATTTTTAATGGGTAAGATGAATATGAAATTCGTATTAATGGAAGTTACCACCAGATGGCGCTTCCATTAAACGAGCAACCACTACTTATTTGATTACTTTATATCACGCCACCGTAACGTGGCGCAGTTAATATCACATATATTTAAACCAGCAATCCTTACTTAAGTATTGTGACGCCACCGGAAGGTGGCGCAGTTAATATCACTTATATTTAAACGAGAAATTCTTACTAAATTAAGTATTGTGATGCATCTAATATTTTATCGATAAACTACAAAATGTAACAAAAAAAAAATAGTATAAACCTGATAACTAACGAGAAAATATGATGAAAACGATAAAATCAAAATAAATTGAAAAAACGAAAAATCGAAGAATGACGTAAATGATTTGCGGTACGAAGTCCGCCGGGTTAGCTAGTTCTATATATAGTTGTTAATTAGGTTTTGTTTTTATAAATAGAAATATGCATATTCCATTTTAAAGGGTTGTTATTTTTAAAATGCTATTAAGTTTTTGAATGTAGATATGAATTTTGAATTGAAAGAATTATGAAATGTAAATGAAATTAAAATTAAAAAAGTTTTTTTTCTTCTGTATATACAGAAGAAAAAAAACAGAACCCAGACTAGAAGCTGGAGCAAAGTAAGACAATCAAAAGATAGAATCCAAACAAAAAAATCGGAGCAGAGTAAGACAACCAAAATCTGAAGAAGCGTAGCCGGGAAGCGTTAGATCATAACAATTTGGCGACCACCGTGAGGCTGCTCAAGTAACCAGACCGCTTGAAGAAACCAACCGCAAAAAAACATCAGACGCTAGAAAAAACCAAACGCAAAGTGGCACTTATTAATTTAAATAAAACAGGACAGCAATTTTATTTTAAATTATTAAACAAGAAACTAATGATGTAGAAAAGGAACAAGACCAGATACCATACGGTTGAAATGTAAATGGAGGAGAACGAAGTATAAAATAAGAATAAAATAAACATTTTACATCCAAAAACATATTGTGGATTTTGAAAAGGAATTTTGTAATATTTTTGGGAAGAATCAGAAAAACAGGTTATAAGAAAAAATTAATATTTCGGAAAATTTCATTACAAAATTAGAAGTAATCTTGGAAATTATGCTTTACAATCATATAATACAGCTCAGTATTTAGAGCCTAAAACTCACGAGGCTGAAATAATTTTATATATTTACAGAAATTACGATATAACAGTTTCTCAAACTATAGTTAAACAACATATTAAGAAAAAATAACAATTGAAAGAATATTTAAACAGAATGGAAAGAAATTTCAAGGTTATCGAAAACACAACATTGACGAAATTTTAGAACAAGACCCAAAGAAGATAAGGAAATTAAGATCATAAATATGGGGAACAATTTGGAACACATTTTGAAAATGAAAATAGTAGAAATAATTATTACAGAAAATAAATAATGTAACAGAAACAATAGAGAAACAAGAGAGGGTGGATGCGGAAATGGAGAAGCATCAGGAAATGTGGAAAATAGGAGTGAGCAACGAAGAGTCAACCATGGAATAGAGGATTGAACAGAACAGAAAACTGATTTACATGAAAATGGGGACATATTTTACGTTCGTTTTTGGACCGAAATCCACCTGACTATATTTGGTATTTATTTTAAGTTGCATTGCGTATTCGTCGAGGAAGACGGGCGAATTGTTTTCTTTGTCAGCTTATTAGTTCGATTCTTGCATTTTTACTCCGTTTCTTCACTAAATCAGGAACATTACCTGAATATTTTCGGCCCTTCGTTATAGGGTATTGCCAAATCAAGAACGGCCCTAGTAAGAATTATCTTTCAAAACTCAATAAAGAATCGCTGACAGCCGTCAGCCATTTTGTACCTGAGCAAGAAGTCGTCAAAAAGGAAAAACCATCCCGGGATAGTTTATTAAAGATTCTTCCTTTAAGAAAAGACCTGACCATCCTTGATTGGAAGTAGGAAAAAATTCCTGAAGATAGATAGTCAAGCTGCACCGAAATAGAAGCCAGAATAAATAAAGATAAGAGAATTAATTAATTATTTATTTCAAATTTTTTAACAAAATTCTTGAATTCTTGATCTAATAAATCATCTTAAACTGATTTTTTGCGTAATATTTGTTTGTCTGTACTTTGCGCCCAGAATTAATTGTTTGGAGAAAATTGATAAAAATCAGAGAGAATCCACGAACCCAGGAGCTAGCCTAGGGTAAATTAAGCTACAATATATCAACATGTTTAAATAAGCACCTTCAAAACTATAAAATTAAAAATTATAATTGTGTTCACCCAAGTGAATTCATTAGAAGAATACAATGTAAACAATATGGAAATTAAATTAGGTTTATTAGAACTAAATAGGATACTACTCAATAATAACAAAATTAAAATTTTAATAGATACAGGTTCAGAAGTTGCTTTAATTAAGAAAAAAATTATCCAGTATACCAATTTTAATAGTTAAAATATCTAAAATTAAGTTATAGGTGCTAATGGTAAGAAATTAGGGGAAGTAAATAAAATAATTAATATGGACATTAAAATCGGAACACAACAATATCAGATGCAATGTTTAGGAAATATTGAATATGATTTAATAATAGAAACGGATGAACAAATGTTGCAGAATGCAGAATATTAATTATTCTATCGCTTTACAAGGTTTTGAAAAACATTTTCGAAGACATTGACCATTTAATTAAGAAGAAACAACTACTTCCCGGGCTATGTGCCCCGACGAATATTGATTTATATTAGATATGCCAACCCCGTTTGACTTTAAACTATGCCGCCATGCGCGGAAGGATATTACATAACGACTTTTTCTGTTGCTCGTTCTACGTTTACTCCGTCCGGAATAGCTTTAAAATATGTTTGTAGACTGAATGAACGATGTACATGTTTAATTGAGAAATATGCAGCCAGAACGTGAAATCAATTTACAAAAACATAACTAATCCGTACACCCCATTTATTTCGTTATTAATATTCCTGAAAAATAACTTGCAGAATGTATTTAAATTTAATCCCTACTAGAATTTTAATAAAATAATTCTACTGAACAAAACCTGCGAGATTAATGGAAGTTTTGGAACTTTAAAAAAAATGTGTTTATGATAAACTTATATAATTATCTAAATACAATGTCTATGTTTGTATCATGTATACACGGTTCCCCTGAGGATAAAAATGGAGTTTTCGCTCCCAGCAGATTACCTCCCCAGAACATTACAGTTCCTTCTTGATATCTAGGGACAGATCTAGCATCTAGTGTCGCTAGTTTTCGTAGAGCTCTGAGACCCGAATTCGATGGTCATCAGATCTTGTTGCAAATTCCAGTCTCATCAGAAAAAAAAACAGCCAGTAGTCCAGTTTTATTTCTGCCTAGATAACTGTGGGACACGTAACTCTCGAGCGCGTCTTTTTCTTATGGTTTTAACAGCAAAGTTATACCTGTAGCTTCAGGAATGGTCCTATTTTCCCACTCCTACTACTTTTGCTACGGTCATTCCTTGATCAACGAGAGCAATAATTCTTCCCCCTTGAGAACTGTTAGTCTAACAAGCCATTTTTTTGCCAAAGTAAAATGATGATTTTGCTACTTAACACAAAATCACAAGATAATCGAACACAACCGTCGTTTTGTCTTTATTATGTATGTTTACAACAAAAACTCTTATTTTAAAGTTTTATACCAAATTTTATAGAGGTTTCGTTGTGTGTACCTATTGTACAAAAGTACCTATTCTTAATATAAATGAAAGTACTGATGCAGATGAGACCAACAAATACTAATCTATTGCGGGTGTGAAAAATAAGGTTAGAACAAAAATTGGGAAAAGAATACTATAGGTAGCAAGTTTATGGGAGAAATATTTAGAATAAGCGGAGAATGAACTGCTCCGTGAAATAATACAGACACACGTCATCTCAAATTCTTTAATTAACCGCGAAATAAAATAATTTATTTGAAAAATACATGAAATCTGTATAGAATAGATAAAATAAGACGTTGAAATCGATAACTGACAAACTTGAAGACGTGCATACGCATTAAAGCAGCCAATATATTATGACCGAAGTAAATTAATTGTTACGAATTTATTTTTAAGTTTGAAGATCACTCAACAATACAGCAGGTTTATAGAATAGTACACACCATAAATTCTGCAATGGAAAGCAAACAGTACTGCACAGCTGCCTTACTAGACGTTGGCCAAGCATTTGATAAGGTTTGGCACACAGGCCTGATTTTTAAAATCAAGAAATATCTTCCCATTACCTACCTGAAACTGTTAAAATCCTATCTAAGTGGGAGAGAATTCCGAACAAGAGTGAATGAAAGTATTTCCAATAATTTTCCTATAAAATCTGGTGTTCCACAGTGCAGCGTTCTTGGACCAATATTATATGTGCCATACACAGCGGATCTACCATCCAATAATGAAACCATCACTAGTACGTTTGTAGATGATGCTGTCATCCTTGCAACTGACGAAAATCCAAATATGGCATCTAACATCCTACAGGTACAATTGAATGAAATCGAAAAGTGGTCAAACAAGTGGAAAATTAAAATGATTGAAACAAAATCAGTCCAAGTGACTTTTACCTTGAGAAGAGACCAGTTTCCTCCAGTTACACTTAACAATATCCATCTTCCCCAATCCTCTAGCACCAAATACCTAGTAATACATCTTGACTCAAAACTCAACTGGAAAGAACATATTCTTAAGAAGCAGAAACAAATTAACTTAAGAATGAAAGATCTAAGCTGGCTAGTCGGTAGGAAATCGAAACTGACCCTAGAAAATAAAATCCTTGTCTACAAAGCTATCATAAAACCTATCTGGACTTATGGAATGCAACTCTGGGGATGTGCGAGTAAGTCAAATATAGCCATAATTCAAAGAAGCGAAACGAAAATTCTGCGAACGATAACTAATGCACCCTGGTATGTGTCAAACCTAACACTTCATGAAGACCTAAGAATGCCGTTCGTACAGGATGTGATCACTAAATATAGCACAATACACCATGAAGGATTGGAATCACACAGTAACCCCTTACTCCAACTTCTAATAGAACATCAAGCCAATAAAGACTCAAAAGAAACTGGCCAGCTGACCTGAGAAACGATTGAAGTGGTCTTGTCACTGGAGAAGACCTCACCACGCCAATAGGAGCCCCTTGCTCCACAGCCAGCAAATTAGCTTATAGAACCTCATTTGTGTTTTGATTGCTAAAAAATGTGGCATAATTAAAAAATAAGTTTGAAGACAAAATAACATGCGAACTATCCAATAAAGTGACACTTTTAGCTCTTATACATTTATTTTACATTACAAAATATAAGAAAACAAAAATATAAAAATAAAATAACGAAATTATTTCATACAACAAAAGACTTGTTTCCTAGTTGATCCATATCTCACTAAAATCCAGCTTCATAGATTTCATAGTCCAAAGTACACAGTGCTTCGTTGTAGTAGATGATAACCCTGATACTACGGTGATGACATGAATAATGAATGACCTAAGATTTTAAAAGCACCTATTACAAAAACTTCTACAATAAATAAAGCTAAAGTGCAAGTGGTGACTATCAGAAATAAATTTTTAAATTTATGAACAATGAAACTTTTTGAAACATATAATATGTGTGAAGCTTTTAATATTTATGGTGCAAATGATTGAGTGAAAAAATATGTTTTGGATAATTTTGTTTAACAATTTGTGCAACTTGAAAACAACTAAATCATAATTTAATATAAGAAAATTAAAGACAACAATAAGATAGTGTTTTTAAATAGTTATACGCAAGATACAAGAGTTATTACGAGTTGGAGCATGCTTGATGTATTAGAAAGTAGGATCCACGGCCCAGGAAAAGTTCTGTTATTGATTCTTTAATCTTTCTGTCGCAACACATAACATTAATAGCTTCGCTTTACAAATAACATTAACATCCCAACAAATCCAATAAAATAAATACATGAGAATCTAAATACATGTTTTATGTTTACACATTGATTTATACTACTTAATTTTTCTCGCA
Organism: Altica lythri; assembly: GCA_964028335.1. Lineage (NCBI taxonomy): Eukaryota > Metazoa > Arthropoda > Insecta > Coleoptera > Chrysomelidae > Altica > Altica lythri. The sequence goes on along the minus strand of OZ034802.1, from coordinate 47,009,545 downwards.
TCTCTACAATTCCACTTACTTTCGTTATATAAAATCAACTCATTCATAAAAAATTACGTTGTACAGATTTTAAAGAAGTCCCAAAATAAACATACATTTTTTTAAAATATTGTTTAATAGTTTAGTAAAAGCTCTTCTGTTTTCAGTTTTATACGGTATACTTATACTAAATGAGTAGCTCATTTTGACGACAAAGATACAGGTAGGATATTATTATTACATCCTTTGACGTTAAAATGCATTACTCACCTAGAAAGCAAATAACAGAGTTGCCCCGATATTTATGATACACTCTATCGGTTACCGAACATTTTTGCAAATTTTATGTTCACATTGAGGATTGAAATGTTTGTTAGTTAAAAGTAAATACCCTCAGATAATCAATACACACTATACGTAAGCAGTTACATGAGAAGATAAAAAATCACAACAAAAACATCCGGTAATATAAATTTCCTCTTGTATTAAAAAAATAACTCAAAGCAATAATTGACAAACCTAGATGCTTTCCTAACTACTTAATCGAATTAAAAACTCAGTTTGAGTTGGCCTGTATTTGAATTTCATATTTTAAAAAGGCATAATTTATATATCTGATTTTTCCGTAAATTTTGCTGTTTTCCAAATTTTTAAAACTTAAATTGATTACCTTTTAAAACTTTTTATTTTTCGAGGACCTTTGTTAAGCGATTTTAGCATCTCGGGTAAGTCCGAGATATTTTTTTATTGAACCATTAGTGTATGTATAATGTCTATAGTCTATTTTTTATTAAGCTGGTATAATAAAACCGTCAGTGTCCTTTACTATTCAAAGTATATAGGCGTACAGAAAAATAAATATTAGAATATAAATAGTTTCTTGGATATTATTTTTTAAATATTTAAAATGTAGTTTTTAACCTACACAGACGTTTTGGGTATTCAATTACAAAATTATTTAATATTAAAGAATGAGGCAATAGGAAGTTGGGATTTTTTGATCCTGTGTACTAGATATATTATAATATATAATAAATAATACGTATATATAAGAATAGATATTTACCTGACTGTAGTAAATAGATATTCTCTAACCTAATACTAATTGCATGAAATTCCCAGTATTAACAAACGCTCATTAAAAGCTTATTTTGGAAAAACATGATAGGTTTTAATACTAGATAGGTATATATATATACAGGGTGTCCCAGAATTAACTACGGAAACTTCGTATACGTGTTCCTTGATGACAAATAAGTAGGGTCTTTCCTATAAAAAAAATTTTTTTAGAGACTCCTGTCAGAGTTATAACCCTTTAAAGAGGGGTGGTAAAATACGGTTTTAATTTAATATCTTCTGATTGGTCCAAGATAAAAAATTAAAAATTTGGGTGAACATCATTTTAATAAAGACGCATTTCTCCTGCCACTTTTCACCTGCCCTACCCCATTCTAAGGGTGCAAATCAAGGAACCCCTCTTAATTTTTTTTGTAACTTTCTTAGCAATTAATATTTGCAATAACAAAAAATTATTTTAGGAAGTTTTGATTATTTAGAAACTTTTTTGTTCCTTGTCGTTTTTTGCGAAATCGTTTCGGTTTGGAGTAAAAAAATAAAAAGTAGGACCATGTCAATTGAGTATCGTGTATCGCGATCAAGTAGCGCACATTTGCAAAGTAGGTTATAACTCTGACAGGAGTCTCTAAAAAAATTTTTTTTATAGGAAAGACCCTACTTATTTGTCATCAAGGAATACGTATACGAAGTTTCCGTAGTTAATTCTGGGACACCCTGTATAATCCAATGTTATTGGGGGGGTTATCTTATTTGTGCTACAGAAGTGATTTAGTTTACAAGAACATTGAGATGTACCTTTATTGTTATTGTAGTTTATGTTGAATAAAGACCATTTATTATTATTATTATTATAAAAATATGCCTTCTTCAAGGGCATCCTTAACCTGTGTTCCAGTTTTTAGACGAAGAAAATGTGCATTATGGGACTTGGATCAACCACAGACCACAGTTATATTGTACATAAAATGTGGGACGACAAGAATGTCACTAGTCCGCGCCAAACATTTGTATATGGTTATTCAACAGAAATACAACGACCTTCAGGAAAAGGAAAAAGATTAATGATAACACACATTAGAAGCGTTGATGGTTTTTTAAAGGATGGATTGCTTCTTCCACCTTTTGGATCCAACTGCACTGGCGATTACCATGAGGATATGAATGCCGATGTATTCGAAGTTATTGTTCTGGATTGCGCAAGTTATCACTCCAGAAAACTTGAAAAAAACTCCGGCCATCTTGGCAAACTGGATGAGGCAAAACATCTACCTTTTCAGGAAAATTTGTAGACGGCAATATTCCAAATATGGCGTCGATAACATGGCAAAAAAGCGAGGAATAACTTTTCTCCGATTACCACCTTATCACTACGAAATTAATCGATTGGAAGTTTATTAATCTGAGCACAAGTAAAGCAGTACGTTGCCAAGAAAAATAGAAGATGTAGATAAAATATTTCATGTTACTAAGTACAGTGAATCCTGACAAATGAAAAAAATGTGTTGAGCATGTTATTAATATAGAACAAAAAATGTGGGAACTAGATAACTTAATTGAAGAGACAGTTGAGCCGCTGATAATTGCAGTTAATGGTGACACTTCTTTAGACCAATTCTTATTCTCATTAATAGTATATATCTATTATACACTTTTATTGAATAAAAATTTAAAAAATGTTTCATCAATTCGTTCGTATTTTTATTACGTCAATGACATCAATTTTATTTCGAATTTTTCTTTCAAGACCCTAAATAGCCATTATTCTCGAGTGGTCATAACCTATTTATCGGTGCGTGCGTTTAAGACCATTTTAGTCGGTTTTATTTTGCATGAAAAAGACTACAGCAACCCATCGATATGCAGGTAAAAATATTGGTTCACTCTGTATTGCATTTAATGGATTGAAATTCGACGAGAATGATTTTTTATTATATCAGCTTAATCAATATAGTCGTAGTTATAAAATTATAGGTGATTATATAAAATGAGTACCTACTCTATTTTGATATTTTTTTTCAAATAAATTGAAATATGAAACGGATTTTAGATATAGAAAAATAATTAAGTTTAAAATATATTTTTTTAAAATGTTCGTTCAATTTTTAATTTATTCCAGGATGAGATGTTTCAATAAAATATTTTCTTCAGATGCTGAAATACAACTTACTATTTTTATTGATATTTACTCAATTCAAAGTCTCGAGAAAAATACAAAAAAAAAAAATGTCCCTGTATAGAATAAATGAAAGTTTGAAGTACATTGATAGCTTAGACAATCTGAGAAAAAATCAACGTTTTCTGGAAAAAACTTCTTCAGATGTTTGAATGGTATTTGGTAGGTAGTAAATGAAAAATCCGTTAAGAGTTACTGCTAATTTTGCTGTTTTTTTTTAACAATTTTAAAAATTGAGAAACTGTTTATTTGTTAATATTTTTTATCTACTCCTTTGACAGTAAATGTCATTTATACTCATTGTCACAATGCAGGGTAAGTAAGCTATTATAACGCACAGTTGTGCGTAATGAAACGTCATGTTTGAACGCGTATTTATGTATGTAAAACAAAAATATTTTGCTGTTTTAAATAATTGTTACATTAAAAAATGGTTTTTCAGCAAATATTATAAATTAAAAATATATATGTTTTTATTAAAAAATAAAATAAAAATAAAACAGATTTAGGCAACATATATTACATTTTAAATTATTATTTAATCTAGTATGTTACATAATGTCACTACTTTGATAAATTTTATTTTAAACGTCAAATTTTAAATTTAAGTTTAAATTGAGTAAAATTTAAAGTATAGGTTCTTAATTTAGTTTTGTTAAAAATAAAGTTTTTAATGATTTTCTTTATTATTCAGAGGTTTATTAAATACGAATTAAAGTTTTGACAACGTATCAAGTTTTAGATGCACAAAACAGTACAGTACGTACGTCATATATTTTTTTAGAGATGTCAAATATTTAGAATTAAAATATTAAGTCGTAGATAAAGCATAGTACGTAACTCGAGTGGTAAGAGGTATTACGTACTCGTGTAATTCGTGCGTAACTTTTCCACTCGTACGTAATGTCCTACTTACCACTCTTGATACGTAATATACTATTATTTTCTTATATTAGAGTTTTTTAAGTTCATTTTCTCATTACACTTAATGAAATTTTTAATTTTTTTGAAGGAAAGTAATATTATGTTATTTTAGCAATTAAAATTAAATTTCAATATGTATTTTACGTAATTTAGTATAAAAACTATAAAAAAAAAGTTTAATGTCCATAACTATTTTTTGACAAATTATATATTTTGTATAATTATGTAATGTTAGAACTGAGTAACATATTTTGCATGTTGCATATATCAACCATTAAGTACCTCTAGTGTCAATATTCGTAATTTCAAAACGTGATTCATTTGAACATTTTAATTACTTCATGATATTTATATAAATTTTTTAATTTGGTATTGAACTCATTTTTTTGTAAGAATATATCAAATAATGTATTATAAACAGAACACTTAAATTTTTAATCAATACTATACTAACTATACCCTATTTCAAAAGAGTGTAGAGTAATAAATCACGAAGTGTCATAAAATTTGGCTGGTTCGGTGTCGTCCATGGGCGTAGGCAAATCTTAGGATTATTAAACTTAATAATTAAAGTAAATTAAAAATTATAGACAGATAATAATAAACGGCCATCTTTGGGAAGTAATTTGGTCTAAAATTTAAGTACCTACATGTATTTAAGTAAAATTTCTTAAAAAAAAAACATTAAGTTTAGCGGTTTTTGTAAACTTTTTTAATCTGCAATTTGGATTCATTTATTTAAGCATGATTTCTCAAAAAAGGATTAACACTTAGTTCCAGAGTTATCATGTGATTATATTAATCCCTTTTTGACCCTGAGAAAAGGAATTAAAATTTAAGGAACAAACAAATCATACGGCTCACCAATCATACAATACCTATTAAAAACAGGTAATTAAGAGAAGGGTTTAAATATATTTTAATGGTGTCTTAAACATTCTAGTTAGTAATTGTTCCTACACCAACTAAACGTACAGTGATATTGTGATATAGAAATAGTGATATTGTAACAGGTATAGTAAAAAAGTTATAAAATGGCGACATTTTCTCCAAAGAAAAGAGGTGTAAAAAATTCTCCGCCATCTGTTAGTGAAAAAGTTATAATTTTAAATGTATATGGTTGCATAAAACACGATCACCCTACTTTGTCTGTGCAAGAAAGTGTTGAGCGATGAGCCCGAATGACCGGAATTGGACAGTCCATGATTTTTAAATTATTGCGGGAAAGAAAGATATCAGGCCAACTTATTCCATGCAAGAAAAAATCAGGAAGACCAATGAAAATCTTTGATGAAGATACCAAATGTGGAATTCGAAGAAAAGTTCATACGTTTTATATTAAAAAGGAAATACCCACCCTTGACAAAATATTGATGGAGCTAGGCCAAGATGACGGTATTACTTTGACATCCAGAAAACTTTTATAAAAAACTTTAAAAGGTATGAATTTTGCCTGGGAAAAGCAGTACCGCAGAGAGCAAAAGAAATTTTTTTTATCTTGATGAGACGTGGATAAACGAAGGTTATATAGTACAAAAAATGTGGCAAGATAAAAATATTACTAGTGCTCGTCAAGCTTAAATAGAAGGCCTTTCAACGGGTATTGCCTTTCGAGAAAAGGGAAGAGACTTATAATTGCTCACATTGGAAGCGAAGAAGGATTTTTAAAAGGTTTGTTAACCTTTGAGTCGTTTCGTATATATTTTATTGTTACATTTTATACTTTTTTCATAACACTGTTCTGCTATATTAAATTTTTATTTCCTTTAATATAATTTTTATAAATGCATATTCTTTTGTCAATTATCCCACTAGCGCGCCTCTGGCGCAGTGTTTATCGGTCGATAACAATGGGAAATCCCATAAAATAGGGTGACCTACCTGCTTCTTATGAAATGAGAGAATTTTGCAATGCAGACTAGGGAAGTGACAGAATTTATTGACGGAACACCCTGTAGCCCTTTTAAATACCTAATGAGCTTTTATTACTCTACACTCTTTTGAAATAGGGTATAAACCAAATGATGGATCTGTGTCGGTTACGGGATGTATGGTTAGATATTTTTGAAAAAGGAGGTGGAAAAACTTGGTTTAAAAAACATTTGGTAACTTGGATAAAAACTGTAGTGGATAAAACAGGAGAAAAACAATGAATGTACTACTTCAACATAGTGAACTTGACAGGAAGTAAAATGTGAACTAATAAATGGAGAGAAACTTGTGTTACGGTAAATTGGTATATAGGAATAAATTATTAATAAATAAAGAAAATAAAAGATTACTACAAATATCTGCTAAAATGGAGATACAGAAGAAAGTTTATTTACTTCTACCTACAATTGATGATTTGATTCCAGGCCAAAGCGTAAAAATAAATAAAAAGAAGTACAATATGAAAGTTCTTTTAAGTTGGAAAGGAGTTAGGAAATTACCACTTACTCCTGGATTGTCGTCTACACTAGTTTCAACTCCTCAGAAACTTTCCTTATTTAACTGCAAATGTCCCGTAATTGTGTTTAGAGTTAATGAGTTAAACCAGTCCGCATATGTGAGTTACTTCAAAAAGTAAACTCAATAGAGGTCCAGTAAATATGAAAAAACTTACCTGTTTCGAATTTGTGGTGTTAGTCACCACGTTCTTAAACTCACAATGATGGATAAAATTGGTTATCGTAGAGGAGTAGGTGAAGGATTTTCTAAGTTAAAAAACATCTTTGTTGGAACAGGAGTACGAGATGCTTCAAATTTATTTTGCTTAGTAGAAAATACGCCAGACTAATTGCCCACGTCAGGAGACTTGAGCGGTCACCTTGAAGAAGAAGAAGTTTACATTTATAAATAATTCTATTAGTTTGGAATAGTGGCGCAAACGACGGCAACGGGCCTTCAAATTCTACTATAATATTGATTGAAAGCCCTGTTACCTTTGCGCTTTTATTAAATAAAAAAAGTAATATGTAAAGTATTTATTAATTTTAAACAAATTCTGATTGCACATTTTCGCAGATTGGTAATTTCCAATACACCACATAAATAAATTAAAGTTTTACATTTTTCATAACACAACTGTACCTAAATAATTTTTTTATGTGACCATAAGAAAAAATTCTAGTACTCAGTACAAAAAAATAAATCATTACCCTAATAATTTTAGGAAAGATCTAAAAAAACTAAAAATTTCTAATAAAATTAAGATGCAATTTTCATTAAATTGTCTTTTTTTTTATTTTTGTTTTTTATTAACAAAGCCCCAAATTTGCGTTAGGTATGGCTTTTCAAAAATTTAAGAGGCTATTTAGGCAAATACATCTAAAATATTTTTTAACATTAGTAATATAATAACAACAACAACAAATATTTACTGTATGCAATTTGTTTCTATCTAAAGTTATTTTTTGAACAAACAACTTGCACACACGTATATGTATTATAAAAATCTTTGGTTCAGTCTTGTCACTCTTAAATTTCTGAACGGGAACTTCCAGATGCCAATACTTTTAAACAACGGCAAAAACTTATCATTTACAAACAAGCCAGTATATTTGAAAATATTTATAAAAAATACGTAAACGGTTTTTTACAATAAATGATAATAAATCCTAAAACAGATTTCTATACGATGTGCTTGAACTAACAATATGTATGTGCAAATTTTAATATAAATATCATTTTGTGTTAAATAATTATATAACACAGATATTTATAGTAATGGATGTTTACAGTTTGAAAACAGTATAAAAAAACAAAAAAATAGTTTAACACTTCATTTTAAGTTAAGGATAATTATAAACTATACATTTTATAAAAAACCGAAATTGAAAACTTTAAATAATGCTTACTAATAAATAAACGGTTCTTTATTAATTTGTTCAAATAATAAAATAAACGGAAACTAAGGCACTGCATTAATGAAAGGATAGGTAAGTATACAAAAGTATACTTTAAACATTGTGGTATGGTGTTTTATTAATCATTACAATTAATTAGTTAATAACTAGAAAAACATTAGATGCATTTTTTTTCATTTTCTCGAAATAGAGAAAAGAAAAGATTCGCATTATCAAAAATTAATCAATTAAGATTTTACCTCAGGTTACAAGAATAAATACAAATATTTGAAACATATTTTGATAAACTCAAAACATGACCAAAAGTATAACCAATGGTAATAAATAAAGACTAACGAATCTTTGCATAAAAGGTATCATTTCTAATAAAGTTATGTACAGTAATGATTAGATTTTGGGATGTATTAACAGTAGTATAATGTTTTGACATTATTTACAAGTTCTTATTCTGAAAGAAGAAATAAACAGTGTGATAAGGGTTCAATTTCGGTTTATAAAACAATTTGCTTTACATTACAATAGCCAAATATAATTTGTTCAAACAAATAATGACATCTGGATACCTCCCAGCCAATTAATACATCGACGACGTTTCCAGCATTCATCTAAAACCTTAAAGACCCACAGTACGAAAACAAATAATCGAAACGTCTGCCGTAGTAAAATTAAGAAATATTTAAATAAATTAGGTAAAAATTGTAACTGTACACCTACAATAAACATTTGTTTGTAAGATATATAATATATTAAGAAATATGGTTGTTGCTAGGATTGAAATATTTTAACTACTTTATTGGCAGGACGATTACAAATCGGGCACCTTTTAGTTGTGTGGAGCGTTCGTTTGGCACAATTGTAGCAACAACACTGATGACCAATATATGTATGTAAGAAAATACTGTCTTTCGGCGCACTATTACACATAATACAGAGTTCTGTAGATTCCAAATTCGTCGAAGAGCTACTAAGGCTTGTGCTAGAACCAACTTGGGATGTGTTATCAGAACTCTGACTCAGAGGCAAAGTTTTGGTCTGCGATGAACTCTGAGTACTAGATCTCAAGGTTAATGACTTTTCTGAACAAGGTTTGCTTAGAGATACAGACGATTCTGTAGATGTACTTGATTGGCTCAACGATATACTCTTTTCGTCAGTTGGTGGTTGACTTAGATCTAAGGGTTGATCACTTACAATCTGTTTTCCTTGAGAATTACGACTCGAAGACCGTATTTTATTTGCAGAAAGATCTTTCCGAGGAGTGGGTATAGTATGGGAATATTTTGTTTTTTTAATATCAAAATCAGAAAGACTACTTTCAGAGGCTTGACGCTTACGTCTTAATTGCCGTTCAATATCCTTTGACACGTTCTCCTTATTAATTTTATCAGCTTTAGATGAAACGCCCGAAGTACCTGTTGGTGGAAAGAAAAGTATAATGGATGATAATTGAATCTTACCTAAGAAATATCCCGATGTTAGCCTTTTCATGTTAGTGGAATTAAAATGTATTAACTGTTTATTAAAATTTAAACACTACCATGTTTAAAACCAACCGTTGGTGAAACCGAACATTTTATGTGTATATGTCGCAGCCATCTGATTAAATTAGCCACCTATAACTAACTCAGATTTAACCAAGTGATAGACGTTCAACCATTTTGCTAAAACGTTGCGCTCAATGACTTGGTTAGTTCTCCTTCTGATGTTTGATCGAATACCGACGTTTTGTGAACAACCTAGGCACCCAATTGGTTGACTAATACAACCTGATGGCTGCGACATATGTAAGCAGAATTTTAGTTTCGAAAAAACTTTTTTTGTATTAAAGGTTTACAACAAACTACTTTTATTTTATTTAATATTTAAAATGTAATAACAAATACAATACACTTTGAAGAACCTTTCAGATTTCATAAAATTTAGGATAATTTAACCCTTTTTGGAGACAAACACAAAAAGAATAAGTGGTGGAGTAACTGTGTAGACAGTGTGTACCCAAAAATAATGCAAATTAAAACTTAGATATGGAACTATAAAATTTAATCGGCGAGGTTAAGAAAATAGTTCTGTTCGCATTCAACATTCAGCCGTAAATACGTACGGTTTTGTCACCTCTAGAGTTCAAATTTAAGACTAAAGTGCATTTTGATTTTGTTTAATTCGGAAATATTCAATTCCAGGAGTTGCAGATGCGCATTTACAATTTATTAAGTGAAATATTAATATATATTTACAGTTCAAAATGAAATCAAAAACAGTGTGAATAGAAAAATTTCTGAAACAAATAAAGTCGATTCAAAAATTTTTTTTTTTATAAAAATAAATTGAGAAATGAAATTTTGTTTTGTTTAATAAGAGATTATTGTTGATTAAAATGCATTTTGTATTTTTTCAGAATATTTTTTTAAGGAGGTCCTTTCGCTGCAGATTAGTCAAAACAACTGTTGTAGTCAATACTCGATAAATTAAAATAAAAAATCCATAAATTTCCTAATAATAAAAAATAAATAGTATATGAGGCATTGATAATTGAAATTTTGAAAATTAAAAAGAAAATAGTTAAATACAAAAGTTAATTTGACTCTTGTAAATCAGCTGTTAATATCCTGTCTGTGATTTGACAACGCTGTCTCACGTTTATCCACAGATAACCTTAACCACGTAAGCTTTAGCTGTCAATGTGGTGAACGAGTAAATTAAATAAAAATTATTAATCATAATATTCGAATACCTCGTGGCAAGGATGCTTGTAAATTTGTGAGTCTTAAACGTAAACAATGGTGTGATAATGTAAGTGCAAGAAAAGTTTACATTGAAGGTATTCAATGGTTTGAAGTTCGCGCGCTACGCAACGTTGCCAAAGGTTTTGACTCCATTTTAATGTAAGTTACTTGAGATGTTTTTGTGATCTTAATTATTAATTTCTCAGTAAATTGCCCGATGACTGATATATTTTATTGCAAAAAAAGGAACGTGGATATTTCAAAAATCTAATTTTCAGTTTTTCTTTATTCCATCTAATCGGTAACTGAGTATAATTTGAGAAATATCGTTAAGGTCTTACTTTCTCATAAATACTAACATTTTAAAACTTTTTGTTTTCAAAAATTTGCACGGTAAGGCATAATTAAAACTTCACTATTCGATAAATTCATAATCATATTCATAATCTAATACTTTTTATTTAACATTGGCGGCGAAAGGACCTCCTTAATAGTCTCTCCAAAAATCGAGAACAGGGTTTTTAAAAATTCGTTTTGAATATTTGAATGTAGATGAATTTGGCGAATTTTAAAATATTTCTAAAACTCAACTCAACTTACGCAATATAAGATATTTCAAAACATTCAAATTTGGATACCCTGAATGGCCGAAAATATACAGTTTGAAAATTTGTTTTTGTTTGTTTTTTATAAGAATTTACTCTTGGACTGGTGTAAAAACATACCTATTTTTTTATATGTACAAAAATTGAATTTCTCACAAAGCAATTAAGTGAATTTTGAAGAAAATTGGAATGCGCACATCATACGCGAACAGACGTATTTTCGTAACCACGAAACAGCACCTTTTTTTATAAACCTTGTGTTTATTTAATCGAATTAAAATTTTTTCTAAATAAAATAGCAGTTAATTCAATGTTAAACAAAGGTAATATAATTCGGTTCAGTTTTAAACATTTGCAATGTCATATTTTAATACCTACAGACAATTTCATTGTACCAGAAAATAAGATTTAAAATATAAGTCAACCTATATGGTGTTAATAAATAAATAGTAAAGTAAAAGCTATCAATATAATTTGATTCTATTTTTGATGGTTGTGATAGTTTTTTTTGTTTTATATAGCATTAAAAAAATACGAAGCAAGTTATAAACGCATATAAGTGAGAATAATAAATTTAAGAAACTTTAAGATGTTTTAATAAAAAAATTCATATGATAAGAATATCATTTAAATTCAAATTAAACCACCAAGTGATTCAGCACGTTACTATTATAAAAAATTTGATAAATTATTTTTTATAATCGACATTTTTTATTGTTAGCTGATTTAAAAGTTCGTTTTTGATAAAACTAAACATATAAATTATTATAGTCATAAGCACAATGTGCGATAATATAAAATAATCTAACCTGGTTTTAGATGTTTATCGGGAACAACAATTTGGTCCAAATCAAGAGAAGGGCATTCTTGGCTGGAACCTATTCCAGAATCCTGCGAAGACATCCCATTAAGACAAGATCGTAAGTTATCCAATTTGACAGCATTGTTATTCAATTTTCTCCTAGCTTTTTTGGTTCCTCTTGGTCGTGGTGGATAAAATTTTTTGCGATCCTGTTAAATATTAACTTTTAAATTACTATTGAAATAATAACAGGTAAAACGTATTCCAAGTACCATAGAGAAATTGATGCCAAATGCTACAGAATGAGTTAAAAATGTTAAAAGAGAGTATGTGATTTAATATATATACACAATTTTTGTGACCAGTACCTAATAAAACTAATAGATTTTCGATATTCAGTGGGATTTTATTATATTTGGAATTAGTCAAGTACTAATACTACAAGCAAACTGTTGCTTTATAATTTTAATATTAATTTAAATAATAATGTTTCATTAATATGTAAATTAAATACAAAAAAATGTAATAATAAAAAAGACACCCTTATTGTTTTAATTAAACTTACTAGCTCATAAACTAGTAATGCCAATTGAGAGTTTACGTTGAGCTTTCAAAGGCAGGGTAAACGAGTCAAAAAGTGGAATCCAAAATTTAACACGTTAAACATGTTTGTGCATATTTTTTAAAAATTGTGACAAATATGTTGTAAAAATATTTCTTTGTTTAAGTAAACTATTTTTTTTATTGAATTAAGAGTTTTATATTCTAACATCATCACCTATGGGGCAGTAGCTTGGGGCACGAGAGCTAATCTAATCACTACGAGGACAAACCTCTCGAAGATTCAGAGACTAGCCTGTGCATGTATCAATGAAGCAATGGGAACATGCCCCACTGCTGCAATGGAAGTAATCCTAATTCTCCCGCCACTGCATATTCAAGTAGAAAATTCTAGGAAGAAAACAATATATAGAAACAATAATCAAGGAAAAACCTGGGAAATAACCCAAGATGAGAAGCCAAAGAAATTTAACAAAACTGGGAAGTAAATCTGAATGGGACAAAGAAACCATATTGGGGCTCCAAGACAGATAAAGGAACCTAGAACCAAATACTCAGAAAGTCTGGTTGCGGAAATCTGTGACATCGAAAGATGTATAGAATTTAATATCGAAAGGAACTATCGTAAACAAAAGATTGTAATCATGTCAGATAGTCAAGCAGACATCGAAGCTCTAAACACACACAATCAGTTCAAAGATGGTCTGGGAATGCCTAGGCAAATTCAACTAGCACAAAATAACACTGCTGTCTTCTTATGGGTTCCAGAACACATATGAAAGGAAGGAAATGAAACAGTAGATAAGTTGGCAAAAAAGGGAGCTGAAACCCCATACTTGGGACCAGAACCATCTTGTGGAATCAGCAGTAGTACAATCTTAGAAAAACTAAGAAAAAAAAATTTTATAGCGAAAAATCCAAGTACTGGAACGATCTAGAAAGACCACGACAATCGAAGACACTTCTGGGAAACTACAACCAGCTGTCTTAACACTCTTAACCATATTATTTTAGCACATATCTTTTATTCAGGAATATAGTGATTTAGATATACATTCTCCCTTTTAACATAATAAAATGGCATTTCATTATAATTAATAACTTACCTTATTTTGGTCTAATTAATATAGTTAAATACTTAATCAAGAGACCTCATTCTGCGTTTATCCGTAGTAAAAAACAAAAATACTTTTGCATTGTTAGCAATCTCAATATCATAAATTATATGAATATCAGCGCAATTGTATAAAAAAAGTTTTTGCACCGACATCAAAGTTTACTATGTATTAATAAACACTAAGTTAATGGAATGTAATTAGTACGAATAAATGAAAACGAATATTAACTATCAATTCTGAAAAGGTTTACATTCAAAAAATAAAATTTACTTACAACAAAACAATGTGACTTATAAAAGTTCGTTTCTTTTAAATAAGAAGCGATGGATGGATGTTTTCGTTAGTATATCATAATAGCTATTTTAGCGGAGCGAATCCTGAACATATTCGGAGGGAATTCGCATGCGCACATAAAAATTTAAGTGTTCACGGAGTAAATGTATACTGTATACAAGATATAAAATTCTGTGTTCGCGGAGGACTTAGATGACATTACGAATATGCCCATAACGTGTTCGATGTGTTCTAGGTTGTAACGAGGGAAATTTGTTTTCAGAAGAGATTTTAACCTAAAAATTTTGTGTTTATATTTTCAAAGTACTTTGTTTCAAGTTTTATAATTATTAGTTTTTTTTTTAAATAATTTTTTAGATGATGATCCCCAGTTTAAGCGATGAAGATGTAGAAGAGATGTTAGAAGTTTTTAGTGCTCCTAAAAATGATAATTTTTGGCAACATATATTTCTAGGATTTGTAGGTACACTTTAACGTTCGCGTTGAGTTAAAAATTCAGGATATGTCTGTAGAGAGACTTTCGCGTTAAAGAAATCCAGTACATGCTCGGTTCTTACTCTGAATACGTCCAGGATTCGCTCCGCGAAAATAGCTGGTACATTCATGAGTTGAATGCGATAAATTGAATGATTAGACCTCTTCCAAATTGATAGACTATTTCACCTACTTAATCAAAAAAGTATCAAATGATGTGAAAAATTAATATTGTGCATATTAGTAAAATAAAGAAAAAAATTGGAACAAAAGAACACACCTTATAGCATGTAGTACATGATAGAAAACATTTGTATGTCTTGTGTTTCTTGCATTTTTTGCAGGTCTGCTAGGTCAAAACAAAAAGAAATAGGTAAAGTGAGTCGTTTGCTCAAGATAGATTTTGGATAAGTTTTCAAAAACCTGCAATGACTTTAAATTCGTCACTGTTATCCTCAAAAACATACCAATGAAAACGAAATGTACCTCTAATAGAGAAGTACTGTCGTACGAAATAAATAAAATTATAATTTTATAATTGCTACATATCTTGAATTAGATAAAAATGTAATATAAATTAGAAATTACAAGAAGCTGTACTAAATAGACTTGTTTAAACAAATAAATTTTAATGAAATGAAAAAAATTAAAGTTTGAAACTAAAACGTCAAATTTGTGGAGTATAAAAGTTAGATATAAGGATAAAATATATTGTAAATATAGATTAAACAAAAAATAAGAAAAATGTTAAGAGTACATAATGAAGATCTGTGAATTTCTTAGATATGTAGCAAATATCTAAACAAAAATAATGTACGTTACATAAAATTACCTTTTATGTAATAAGCTTTTCAAAATAGTTTATATTACCTGATAATTACCTTACCAATCAAATAATCCAAAATACTAAAAAGCACTTGTATGTTCTTTGAAACAATTTACTTGGTTTATTGCTCACAACACAAAACTTAACACTTACAACTAGTTTTGAAGTCACTAATAGATTCGCATGATTCAAAACGATTTTTGGCACATTGTGGTCACAAATCTTCCATTCAGTTATTTCGCATTTTGGCTGACAGAAATACAAATATTCTTTAAGGCAATATCTTTCAATATTTTCCAAATTGAACTACCTTTGTGCATTTTATTTAATTTTGAAGCGCAAAAGTTGGCATAGGTCAGTACAGAGAACGAACGGGTACAATGGTGGGTGCAAGATACCTTAGCTTATTTATTAAAATATTCCCTATTATGTTATTTGTGGCCAAAGAAATTATCATCAATATTCGGGTTTTTTCTTGTTATTATAAATATAAAAATACATTACATTTATTAAAAAAAAAAAACAATAATTAAATGAACTTATTTGGAAAGATTTATATGAATAATATACACAAAACTAGTATTGACAACCCGAAATTAGGTAGTCTCCATAGACTTGGGAAACTGCTATTCAGCACCATTATCAATAAAAATTTAACATAGTTAGATTGTATCATGGTATAAAATTGTATCACATAATATGTCATATTTCATTTTAAATTTGATTTTTTTGTATAAGCAAAACGAATAAAAAAATTAAGAGATTCTAAATTTGAGGTCTTCCAAAAAGATTATTATACTGACAGAAATTGCTATTATTTACTTTAAAGATATTCCAATTACAACGGCCTCAAAAATTAAGCGATGCGATAGTATACTTTTTGAAAACGATAACAAGACCACGAGTGCTTTAAGAAAAATTATAAAATAGAAAAAAATGCTGATAAATTATATTCATTAAATGTTTTTTAAAACCTTGAATGCAAAATACCTAGTTTCATAATTTAAAAATTTTAAAATGATAATTTGCTGTTTACCCAAAACACAATTTAGGAATAGTGGAATACATGTTTAAGAATTTAGTTAACATAGATAATAATACACTTGAATGTGATAATGAAATGTAGATTACAATTATAATCAATGATCATTCACAGACATGTTTCAACTTGTAGTGGATTAAAAAAGACCCCTCATGCTATGCAGCAATTGAATGATTTTATGACTAAGGGTGAATCATAGTGACGTCACAGGACAAAGTTCTTGAAGTCAATTAATATTCTCCGAATTCTTGAACAAGTCTAAACATTTTGGTTTTATGAAATGTTCCTTTCATAAATGCACAGACACCGGTAAAAAGTAACACAATATTATGAAATGTTTCGAAATATAGCAATACAATTAACTATTGTTATTCATCAAATTTTGACGATGATATACAAAAGAAGTAATATATCAAATATTAACATGGAAAAATTACTTATGCTACTACTGTGTATTGCTGTAATCGTGTTATTTTTAGAAAATAAAATGTTTAATATTAAAATAATTGACCAATAAGATATCGAATTTTTCTTATAAGACGTGTAATTAAATTTTCCATTTTTCGTGACAGCACAAAGTCTAGAAGAGAGTAAATACTCTTCTAGACTTTGTGCTGCCACAAATTCAAAAAGTGGATTAGATAGCTTAGAAACGTTACCACAAATATTTTGATAGATTATCAAATTCTCTTTTTGAAATTTAAAATTATTTGAAATAGGGGTATTAAAAAAACACACACACAGCTTGAAGGTTGAAATGTGTGTTATTTTGTATATATAAATTTAGATCCGTCAGAATATTTGTACAGAATGATGTATTTTTTTTTTAATTAACAATTGGGAGGGTCTAACCACTTTATACTTACCTATTAATCTTAAATAAATGCACGTAGCTGTTCAAATTGAAAAGATTTTAAATTATAGAAAAATATAGCTTCAAAGTCCTTGCCAAAATGAATAAAAAATCTGCCAGCGTAAATATCATGCGAATCTAAAGCGAGTTATGTAACAGATATATACCTGAAAACATTTTTCACAATATCTGTAGAGTGGATTATCATTTTCAGACTTGCACTGCACGCAAGTAGAAAATCCCAACCTCGTAACAACGGAATCATCCAAAGAACTGTTGTCGGACTCCTCACAATCTGTTATCCACGTCTCCGAAGAATCACACATGGCTCCAATCGCGACAGCGAAAATGACCTGATCCTGTAACAGGTTAAATAAACAGTTGAAAAAATGTTGATTACTTATATTCCACATAAAAGAAATTGCAATACGAAAATACAACTCCACCTATTAAGTGTAGAGGACTTATACCTAAAACAAAACAAATTTTTGTGCACTAAACATATCACTACAATACTCAAAACATCATAAATTGGCTTCTTCAAACAGCAAATGAAACGTTAAATCAGTAAGTATAATTTTCACAAATAAACAAATTTACAATATGTTCCTATAGTTGGTAAACATATTCTAGCTTTTTTTCTACGCATTTCAGAATATATAAAATTATTATTGAAATAGTTATTTAATAAAGAAAATATAAACAACAGGGTAGTAAAATTAACTTAAATTATGACTTACATCTGAATCACTAGTGTTGTTTCTAAAAATATCCTTTTCACTCTCAGACAGGCTAGCCACTTCATATTCTATAACCTCGTATTGGTCAGCATCCGAATCAGGATCAGAAACAGATGTATCTGACGTATCCCTAGCTTCCTCTAAAAACAATTTATTAAGTAGCTTCCATATATCCCAAACCTATTGGGAGCCTACCGGTGTCCCTATCCTGATAACTATATACAGTTTCTGTATCATCCTCAGAGTTTTTTGAGCTCTCACTTGCTAATCTATAATAATAATATCTTGGTTTTTTCATATCCAGTTGTAAATCAAGTAATTCTTCTTCACGCTTACGTTTTCTCCAAGACACTGTAATTAAAAAAGGCAGATTAGATAAAAATGTGACCCACTAATGTGGTTATGGTAAACGTTCAGTTTAAGAATTCGAAAATTAGATAAAAATTTAAAAATACGCTTTCCGAATAAAATTATTCAGCAATTGTGCTGTTCGAAACTTCTGGCTTCTGTTAATAGCGACAGATTGAAAACTAACTAGTTTGAAATTCTGAAAACTGATCTAATGTTACTTTTAAGTCTTTAGGGGAGTCTAAAATGCTAATAACGATAAGCTGTTATTATTTGTTAATAATATTTTGAACTATAAACATACACTTTAGTCACTGCGTGACGTCAAGCATAGAAGCAGACGATTATGGGATTGCGATATATTATATATAATGGAGCTAAATTTTCCTTAGATATTCCAGATATTAGAACTACATTGCCATATTATTTTTTATGGGAAATATACAATTTTAAAAATGTCAATTAAAATAAAGTTTTTTGGTTTTCAAAACTATATTTTTTTCACAACATAAGACGACAGATGTTGAATATAAGTTTTTCTTCTTTCTTTTTAAACAAGAATAGGACCATCTTAACATTAAAAAAAAAGGCCTCCTAAAGTTAAATTGCAATTTTGCAATAAGTATAAGGGATAGAACGCCCTTCTTTAGGAAATAGTTCGCATAAATAGGTATAAAGTTTCTTTTATGAAATTGTACTGCTTTAGTAAAACTAGAAAACTATTAAATCATCTAAGTAATTTTTATGGTACCAAAATTTAATTCACATATAATGACTGCGTGTACTTTGCGATCTTAACAGGAAAATTACATAAAATAAATAGATGTAATTATAAGCAGTAATAATCATTTTATAAATAATCAATCGATGGTAAGATTTCAAATAATATTTTAGTATTAAAGTCCTAACAAATACAAGAAATAATCAATTTAATTAAGAAGAAACATATGTAAAATATTCCTCAAACAGGTATTGCAAATGCAATACCTATAACAAGTGCGATGTACAGATTAAAAATGCTTAACAATTAAATATAGAATGGAATATCCAAACCCATTTCATAAAATTTTGATACTATAACTAAACATTTCTAGATTGTCTTAAAACATGATAACAACTTTAGGTGTAGTACATACGTAAACGTAATAAAAACACGTGCCCTTTAAACATCGTGGCAAATACATTGTAGTAGTATAAAATACGAAATAACTACATCAAACTCCTTTTTATATCAGTCTCAAACGTATACATAATAAACGTACATGTAACTCAAACCAGTTGTAAATACAACTGATACAATGGAACATTTGCTATTTAAAGTGCACGTTAAAACCCTATATATGTTTAGTACCTACTCCTCGTTGAATACTTAAAAAAAAATGTTTATAAACTCACCATTATTAGTTTCTACTGTCGCAGACATGATTGACTAGATTTGTAAGCTTAATAACTAATTAAACGTTTCACTACCGTGTTGCTAAACGCGAATAAACTTGCTTATAAAATTTTACTTCGACGGAGTTCGACTTCGACGGGACAAACAACGCTACGTCATAAAACATGCGCAACGTTCCGGAAATACTTAACTTATTGCTTGCATACCAACAGTGGGAGCGCTACAAGCAGTGCAACGGTTGGTAAACATTTTAAAATAATATACAAACAAATTAACTCAGTCCGATCTGATTTTTCTTATATATTTATTTAAAACAAAAATATACATACAATGTGTGCATTTCAAATATAAATATAATAAAAAATATGAATTACAGATTAGACTTTAAAAGAACACTCAAAATAGCTGGTATAAGTTTATCTAAGAGTCCATTCTTCTTTTCGGATTCGAGTTGTCATTCATGACAGTGGCATTAGTCCTTGATACTTTTTAGTTTTTAGTTTTTATGGTTCTTGAATTATATGGTATGGTGTTTTTGATCTATTTTGTGAAGTTGTTTTGGTTGTAATTTAAAAGACTTCTTAACTCTATTTAAGAAAAAAAGTGATGTGAACATAAAAGTTGATCAAAGAAACAATGCCGTTAGCAAATTCAGTGGAACCATGGCAAATTCAACACGCCAATACAGAGGTTAGTTAAAAACAGGCTTTTTTATTATTGGCAATCTTCCTGTAGTTTATTTATTGTGTTAAATGTACGCCTAGCAAATTTTCTATAGTTGTTTAAATAGTTTGTTCCTTTTGCAGTATTTGGAGTATCCAGGTCCCTAAGAATAGTTTCTGTACGTAAAATGTTTACGTTTTTTTTGCAACTTGTGATCACTCCACATTCTTTTATTGCATGATATTTCAACTTCAAGAATAGATCAAACAAATACATGTATTGCTTAGGGTTTATATGCTTTTTATTAGTATATATTTAAAAAGTAATAGATATGTACTGTAATTTTATTAACGTGTGCACACACCAAATAACATCCTAAAATTCGAATAAAAAATACGTTATAAAAAGTAATTTATTTTAATGGTTATCAGTAAAATACAACAGAACGTTTATTGTGATATCCGTTTTAGTTGCTGGCTGACTTTAATAAGATGTTTTGTATGTAGATTGAATTAATATTTACTACTAAAAAATGTAGGTATCAACATTATCATAACTAATTTCTTTATTTATAATGAAAATATAATCTATATTTTATATTAACAAGCTTATTAAAGTTTAACCTTAACATTAACTTTTATCTTGTTATGTATCAAGTAGACTTGACAAGTTTAAAAAATACTGAAGTATAATTTTTTACTTTTGTTTCGAGGAAAGTGTCAAATTGTATTAAAGGGTAACTTGCACTTCAAAAACTTTGTGTCAGTAGCGAGTAATAATTCTTAAGCTACATTCTAAAAGTTTAAAGGTGTAAGAGCTCTTTATAAACAAAGAATCTAATCACTATTTTTATGCCATATTATTAGAATTAAAGAAGATTAATTTAATATAAAGTTTTTTTTTTTCGTATGCATTGTATCTCTTTTATGGATAAATAATCCTTGGCTTAGAACGGCAATCTGCTAAATCTATATGACATTTAAAACACCATTTAAAGAGAAATACTGTTACATATAAATACGCCAAACTAGAAAAGAAATGAAAATTATTCTTGCCATTCAATTTCATGTTATAACTTTGTGGTATATAGACTAAAGTCTCACCGGGTGCCACTTTGTGAACGC
This sequence comes from Altica lythri, assembly GCA_964028335.1. Classification (NCBI taxonomy): domain Eukaryota; kingdom Metazoa; phylum Arthropoda; class Insecta; order Coleoptera; family Chrysomelidae; genus Altica; species Altica lythri. The sequence goes on along the minus strand of OZ034802.1, from coordinate 46,987,975 downwards.
AATCAGTGTTAATTTTTATCCTTCACATCTTCGTTAGGAGGAAACTTGTAAAAAAATGAAATTGGAGTTGATTTTTGTGCCGTAATAACTGTAATTGTAATAACTCTGTTTTAAGTTTTAATCGATGTTTGAAACGTTTCTCTTCGGGAATTAATTAACTCCACTTTGTGAGAATGAGACTTGATGAAGGTATTTATAAGATTGTTAAAAATAAAACGGATTAGTTACTAAATATAATAGTAATTCCATATACCGCTTTCATAACAGAGTTCAGAGTTAACAGCTTGAAATTAAACAGGTTGTCCTAAAGTGCAAAAGTAATAGGCAGGATATATTTCATTTTATAGGTTTCCGAAAACATAACAAAAATTACAGCTGAACAAACAGTGAATAGGTTTGTGAGGCAAGAATTATTGTGAGTTTTTACTATTAAAAATATAATTTACTAACAGGTGCTACGATTATAACTAAAATCGATGAAAGATATTTATCAGTTAATTGACAGAAGTAAGTTACTTCTTGTTGAAACTGCCATGATTGCTCAGAACTCTTCCATTAGCTCTCATCTACCACCATTAGATGGAGAATTTTTACTTGCATATTGCATATAGCAACTATCGAAGAACTTAAGGTAGGAATATTAAAATAGAAAACTATTAGCAAATAATAGAGACAACCTAAAAATACAAGATCATAGGATTAAACGGTTAAAATTTAAAATGATAAAAGATAAAATACAGCACATTTGCTTTTCATCTTGTCGTTGTAAATAAATAATGCAAAATTATAGTAAAATATTGCTTAATATCTATAAATCACAATATACTTTTTTCAGTCGCAGTCTGGAGAGGGAGACGACCACAGCGTGACAGAAGAATCGGGACCCAATGAGGGTGAACATGAAATTGAATTAGCTGAGGTAAGTTTTAAATATTATTTCCCTAGTTTTAGCAAAAAAACACTCTTTGTTATAATTTATTTTATAGATTTTTAGCTTAAAAACATATTTAAATATCGTATTTATTATACTAAAAAATCACTCTTCGTTATAAACTATTTTATCATTATATATTATTATATTATATTCTATTATGTATTTATATTACACGTTACTACACTATATTTTATTACTTTTTTAGCTTGTTAAGAATGACCATGATAAAGGAGATCCTTCTCAGTTTGAACTCCTTAAAGTTCTTGGTGAAGGTTCCTTTGGAAAAGTTTTTCTGGCTCGAAAAGTTATAGGAGCGGATGCTGGTACGCTATACGCTATGAAAGTGTTAAAAAAGGCTACTCTTAGGGTTAGAGATCGCCACCGAACTAAAATGGAAAGGAACATATTGGTTGATGTTGAACATCCTTTCATTGTCAAATTACATTACGCTTTTCAAACTGAAGGAAAACTCTATTTAGTGTTGGACTTTCTTAGAGGGGGCGATTTATTTTCTAGATTAAATCAGGAAGTAAGTACTAAGTTTAGTCACCATGACATAGTTTTTATCAAAATTTATTTTCTTATGTATATTTCTTTTGTTGACACCGTGTAACCATAATTTACCTTAGGCTAGCTTCTGGGTTCGTGCCTTCCTTCTGAGTTTTATCAATTTTCCCCAAACAATTAATTCTGGGCGCCAAGTACAGACAAACAAATAATACGCAAAAAATCAATTTAAGATGATTTATTTAATCAAGAATTCAAGAATTTTGTTAAATATTTGAAATAAATAATTAATTAATTCTCTTATCTTTAGTTTTCCTTGGACGTCTATTCCGGAGGAGTTTTGAATATTCTCTTCAGGATTTCATTCCATCAAATAATTCTGGGATGGTACTGCTTTGACATATATAAATCTTCCTATTCTCATTCCCGGGAAGGTAGGTTTTTGTCTTCGTACGAATTTCAATTACAGCAACAAAATGGCTGACGGCTTGTCACGTTCTCAAATTAATTAGAAATTCCTCTAATAGGATTTGGCAATTACCCTAATAATCAAATTATAATCAAAACTCCAACCTTTAATAATTTTCAATCAAGTAAATTCGCTATCTGACTCTCCATATTATCTAGAAAAAATTAATTATATTCACATGTTTATAAATTTTATTATCACAATAAACTGACTTTTACGATAGCAATTTACTTGAAATTAATGTGTTAGTAATAAATTAAAATAACAAATTCACTGCAATTTGGACAATTTAATAAAAATAAATTTTAAAACTGAAGCTAAAGAATAACTTACCGTTCAGATGAAAAATCAGCGAGTAAATGAACGAACCGATTATAATATACGAATAAGGAAACCGACAGATAACCGATCGACTCGTTCCCACTTAATAATAATCGGGCGCAAAATCATAAAATAAATATTTATCCATAGTCAGGTGGATTTCGGCACAAAACGGACCCTGACCGTTACAACCGTTTAAATTAATAAAGTTATTATTGTGTTCTTATTTTTCATGTAATTTTATAATTTTAAAATCCTCGTAACCTCGTTAACCTTTTTTGAGCAATATTATTCCAATATTGTAATTTGTTAATTATGATTTTGTATTTCCCATAAATGATCAGTTAGTTTCTGTAATGCACAGGAGATTTTTAGGTTTACTTTTTTATTATATTTTATATCACAACATAAAGTATATTGTTTAATAATTAGCTATTTTTAGGTTATGTTCACCGAAGAAGATGTAAAATTTTATTTAGCTGAACTGGCTTTAGCTTTAAATCATCTTCATGGTCTAGGAATAATCTATAGAGATTTAAAACCGGAGAACGTATTACTAGATTCCGACGGACACATAGCATTGACTGATTTTGGACTTTCTAAATTACCTTTGGAGGAAGGAAAAGCTTATAGTTTTTGTGGAACGGTGGGTTTTTATTAACACTTTTAAAATATATAACCTAATTACACGTAAATATTCTATATATGTTCTTCGTGGGATCAAAGCGGACTTTTAGTTATAACTTACCTTAATTTTCATGCAAATCACATTTACTAGTAGTCGGTTGAACAGATTTTTCAAGATCTTTAAAAAAGTTCCTATAAGTTTTCTAGGAAAAACTTATCGTTTTCCGGTTATTCAACGTCATATGTTTGGATTTTTGTATTCGATGTATAAACGTCTACTTTCGAACAGTCTAACTTTGTTAATATTAAGTTTGCGAAAATTATAAAAAAATGAATCTCTCTTTTTTTTATAAGCTTTATTTTATATTATGACATGTTTTCCCGATAAAATGTAAATTTTCTAAGTTATTCCTGAAAAATCGTTTAAAAACATTCTTGTTTGCCGTTTAATTTGTGAACTTTAGTTACCAATAACTCCAAAAGCATTGACCTTTCGAAAAAACTCTAAAGAACATTTTTGTCTTAAAATTCACTATTCCAGCGATTACCATGTTTTTTTTTAATATTTCCCACCCCCAGAAAAAAAGCACACATCGGCATAGGGTAGATTTTGATATTTGAGCTATTTTCTGCCTACTGTCAAAATAAAAAAAAAAAAAAAGTGTGAGGTTTCAAGGGACACCCGGATGGAAGTTCCTTTCGATTAATTAGTGAAGGAATTAGTAATTTGTAAACACAACAGAGTGTTTATACATACATAAGCATTTATTATTGTCTTTATAAAATCTCTACTTACCTAAGAGTTCGTTTCTTTTAACAAAAGTGTCCATTTATACAATACCAGAGCTTTAGATAACACATCTTTTTAGAATTACTTTTTATAATTTAAAACAGGAATTAACAATTCAATACAAAATTTTAAAATTAAAATATTTGACAGTAACTGACAGTTAAGGTAATTTGACGTAGGTACCTAAATAGTCAAGTTACGAACTATTTTTAAAATGTTTATGAATTTATTAATTTATAAAAACAGGATGAAATAAAATGTAATACTATTATAGTTAATTATTATTTTTTCTACAGTATTTTCTTTTTAATGTACATTTTCTTTTAATTTAAAATAGTGTCTTTTTAATTGTAATATATCTATCTATGAGAGAGAGGGAGAGAGAGTTATTTATTTTTTGGTCTGTGAGAGAGAGAAACATGCGTGTCGTGTCATAGTGTCGTGACAATTTTTGGTATGAATTTTTTTTGGCTAGCTCCTAGCGTCTGTTCGTAACGCGCGAAAGGGAACTTCGTTCCAAAAATCCTCCATATAAAAAGAATTGCTAGCAGAAAACCTTCATATCCTGTACTAAAATCATTCTTTTTTCAGTATAGGTAGCCATGTCCAGATATCCAAGATGAAATTGATATATTTATTCTCTTTAAAATGTTTCGTTAAATTTTCTGCTTTTAGTGTAATTTCCTTATACATACAAGAATATATTAAATGACACTAAGCATGTTCTCGTAACATTTCTATTTAGGTCTATACCTACGAGGACATCCTTTAAAAAAATGAGAAATTGAAAAAAATGTCGCATCCAGCAGGACTCGGACCTGCAACATTTGGCTCTACGCGCCAACACTCTAACAACTAAGCTATGAATGCTTAGCCAGCAATTTGATTTTTGGTCATTAAATTCAACTCATGTCACATGTGACACTTATTTACTTTCTTCCCAAGCACATGTAGCATAACGTTAATGAGAGAGAGATTTTTATCATATCGACAATTGAAACATCCAACTATGAATCAGTTCGTTTTTTGGTCGTTGAATTCAACTCATGTTACGTGTAACACTTACTCACTTTCTCTCTAAGCACATATAAGTTGCAGGTTCGAGTCCTACTGGATGCGACATTTTTTCAATTACTCCTTAATGTTATCTAATATATTCTTGTATGTGTACTTTCTAAAAATGTCAAAATTTTAAAAAATTCCATGAGAGATATCCCAAATAATCGTTTACTAACTATATGTTTACATATTTTGAATTTATCTATTTCTCGTTTCTTTAGACAATTTTTATTAGAATTACAGAGTATATGTTTGTTGATCACAATTTATTGGTTTTGTTTTTGATACTAGAGATAGAAACGTATTTTTGTTTAGAAAATCATTTTAATATCATAAGCGTGAACTATCCAAGATTTTTTTTCCCAAATACACTTTTATAATAAGGATAATATACGAATGGTCATTCTAATCATTCAATCCTTGATTATCTTAAATTTTTCTGAACCTTAAATTATTTAATCTTTTAAGGTAAGCATTATTTCTAATTACTGCTTTTATTGTTTTCTTTACGTTTGCAAAAGAAATATCATCAAAGCATATTTAGGCTCTGTACTACGTACTTTGTATAAATGAGCTTTTAACAACAATACTATGGTTCAAATTACGTTTTAAATGTATTTGTCTCTTTGCGAAAAATGCTAGTCTTAATTATCCATAAAAATAAACTCATTCGTAAAGGATAGTGAACAAGTTGTGGTATAGTTTTTCCAATCTCAATGTGAGACTTTTCGGTCTTTGTCGGAATTTTAAACCCATTGAAAGACCAATGTGTGTGGTGTTTGACCAGAGGCTATCATGGAAGCAACACATTCAAAAGGTCACACACAAAGCTACAATAGCCCTTGGTAGGTGTAGAGTGTAGACAATTGTGTGGCAAGAACTGGGGCTTGAACCCCAAAATGAACCTATGGTTGTATACACAAGTCATTAGACCAATGTTAACCTATGGTTCGGTGGTGTGGTGGAGGTGATCAGGCAGCTGGGAAGCATTTAAAGGCAGGCATGTCTGAATGTCACAGGTGCCATGGGGACCGCCCCAACGGACGCATTGCAGGTTGTACTCAATCTACCACCATTGCACATTTACATACAGGGCAAGGCTATGGCAACTGCTCACAGGCTACTAAAAGGCCAGGCCCCCATTACCCTATTAAAAGGGAAAAAGCAGGCAGAGTTATCGATAGGGTTAAGGCGGATCAAATAATGATCATGCCTCAGGACAGGATAGTCCCCAAGTATAACTTTGTGAGAAACTTTCGAGTAGAAATACTGGAGAGGGACTCATGGAACAATGGCCCCCCCAATCCAAGGGGAGTCAATCTGGTATACCGATGGCTCAGGTATATACAGTAGAGGACACAGAATAAAAGTCCAACTAAGCCTAGGTGCGTATGCCACAGTGTTTCAGGCTGAAGTAATGGCCATACAACACTGTGCAACGGAGATTGTAAGTCAGGGTATAACGGGTAAAACCGTAGTCATATATTCGGACAGCTAAACAGCTCTAAAGACGATAGTCTCGGCACAAATAAGCTCACAGCTGGTGTGGGACTGCGTTGGGGCCCTGACACATGCCACAGGTAAAAAATTTCTGACACTGGCAATACTGGCATGGATACCAGGACACTCAGGGTTTCGAGGCAATGAGAAGGCTGATTAAAGAACTGGACCGTGCGGGAGCTAATACCCCAATGATAGGCCCGGAACCATTCGGTGAAGTTGCTGACACATTGAGAAAGGCAGCCATTGAGAAATGGAGGCTAAAGAAAGCCCAGGAGGGGCGAGAAAAATCACCAGGCAAGCGACAAGCCAAAGTCTTCATAAAGGGACACTCGGCGAAGTTTACTGCAGAGCTGCTATCACAAAGGCAAAACGATGTCAGAATGATTGTCAGTCTCTTGACAGGACATTGTAGGCTCAGAAAACACATAAGTCAGCTGAACTTGTCCTATGCCAATGCGAAGGCCTTACAAGGACGCGGTAGTACTGGGAGAGGAGAAACCGGCTGCTCCAAGTTATGCGGAGTGGCCACTGTCAAGGCTATTAAGTTTCATTAAGAGGGCAGGGCTGGACAAGGTTCTCTAATCCTATCCTTGAGATAATGGGTGGTCACAATAGATCTGCAAAGGTCGCAGTGATACAGGCTAACGGCCAACCCAATAAACATCTAATCTAAGACCAATGCCGACCATTGTCGTGGAATTAAAGAAAAAGGGTCTGTTCATAAATTTTTGTTTTAAATTAAAAAAAAAACGGTTTTTGTATATTTTGTATCAATTTGAAAATTGTCAAATAAATAACAAATTAATTCTTTCAAACTAAAACTTTAGTTATTAATAGGAACATTTGACTCATTATTTAAATAGCACATAACTCATAATATTTTTATAACAATTGTCTGCAAATAATACTCATTTTGTCAGACAATCTTAAAAGATTGTCTGTCCAGCAAGGACCACGAGAAGGTATGAGTCTTCCTTGCCTGGAAAGGAAAGGGTTGGGTATGTTAGTAAGAATATAAAATTAGTTTTCTTTTTGAAAACAAGTTTTCAAGATACATCACGATAGTTGTACATTGTAAACGAAGTTGGTTAGAATGACTAACAAGAATTGTCAGAGTCTTCTGAAGTAGAATCGTTCCCAGGTTGAATAACTAATAACAGGATATTCCTTTTCTATTTTTATAACAAGCTTCGCAATTTTGCCATATTAATGCCACTAATTACCTCCAGAATATTATCAACCTAGATTCGAAAGCCGGTTCCTTTGTTAGGATTAGGAGGCGTGGTTGGCTTATCACATTAATATTAGATAAACTATACCTAATTAACAAAATTTTGAATGCAATTTTTTTTTTTCAAAATAAGAGTTCTATCGCAGTTTGTTTTCTATGAAAATAAGTAATGGTTTTCTCTGTTTATTTGATTAAATGAACTTACCGATCGTTGAGAGCTGTTTACATGTTACAAGGTTTCATTGATAATCTAATAATTTATTTAATTTGTTGGAAGCCTGAGACTCTCTACTAACACACGTTATGTGTGATAGTAGTGAGGTCATGTAGGGAAATTATAAAGTGCTATTTAAATTACCCTCTTAGGTAAATATAATACCATACTTTATTTTAGTAGTAGGTAGCCAATTAGGGTGATTTTAAATATATATATACTGTGTAATGATTTTTTTCTTTAAGTTTAATTAACCCGGCAAAGTAATTTCACCTACAGCATCGTGGAATCTAAAGATACTTTTAATAAAAAAATCATACTCCAAATTGATTCTTTATAGTTTAAATTCGGTTTGATTGAATAATATTCTGATTTTTTACATTTTTATGTTTTGCAATACACGATGCGGGTTTTAAATACAACTTAACAATTTTTGGTATTGTTTGATTAAAAATTTACTCGCTTATCTAAAGCTTTTACAAATACGAAATTTATACAATTTTAACGCATATTAGATTAAAGTATATAATTTTAGGTTGAATATATGGCACCGGAAGTAGTAAACCGTAAAGGACACACTTACGCTGCAGATTGGTGGTCATTTGGTGTTTTAATGTATGAAATGTTAACTGGAACTTTACCATTTCAAAGCACCAATAGGCGTGAAACAATGAATCAGATTCTTAAAGCTAAATTGGAGATGCCGTCCAATTTAAGTCCTCAAGCTCAAAGTCTTTTAAGAGTTTTATTTAAACGAAATCCGGCCAATAGGTAATTTAATCTGAATCTTACGTAACTATTTCATTGCTTTACATATGTAGATAATTTAAAACATTGAATTGGAGATTGTTAAATAATTGTTGTGTTTTACCGTCGATACGATTTAAACAATTTTCTTGTAAAAGCTAGTCTGTATAATTATGTAAGTCATCTGTCTATATATATATATATATATATATATATATATATATATATATATAAACAAAGTGCCAAGAAAACGCGTTATCCTCCCTTTTTTTTTTTTATATATATATATATATATATATTGTGATATTATCCTATTATATGTTATAAATTAAAGAACAGATCAAATTAAGTTATTAATAAATTCATTAAAAAAAAGGAATATTCTTGATCCTGGGCAGAATACAAAGTTTAGGTTGTATATAAATAGTATTAATTTTTTTCAAGTTCCTTAGTTTTAGTGTTGTTTTAATTTTTTCTTCGTTCCTAAAAAAGGAAACATAAATTTAAAAATAAAATATAAGGAGTACCATGATATATTCATAATTATAAATAAAAGGAATCATGTAATTTTCTTTCTATAAAACAAGAAATTTGTCTGAGAAAGTATGCTAGAAATAATATTTTTTTTTATGCAAAGAATAAGTTCAAATATAAATTAAATGTAGAATTATATGCTGTATTAACTAATGCATATGAGTATTTAAAAGTTATTATTATGGTTTAAATTTTAAATGAAAAAATTTATTAAAAGAATGAAATGAAAAGTTTTAATATTAATAGTAATAAATAAAAAACATAAATTTGTATAAGAATCCTAGGTATAAGATAAATTGTAAATAGAAATTAATCAAGTGCACGGATGTCATAAATTAAGTTATTATCAAGTAGGCATCAGATAGATACTAATAAGAATTGTTAGGATAGTTGTTTTTTGTTATTTTTGTTTTGGAAGTTGTTGATTTTAAACGACTCTCTCTTGTTTTTTGTTCAGAAAGAAAAAGACGTGTTAAATTTGCTCTTGTAATTTTTTACGATTTTTATTAAAAATTTTCAATATAAATCAGTCTTGAGTAATTGAATATTATTATAAACGTCTGTAAGAAGAAAACTAAAGTATATTGGTAAGCAGAAAGTTAATTTTTATATAAATAAAAGAAATCAGAAGATGAGAACGTGATAGCAAATGGTGCTATGAATGTAATCTTGAATTTCCAAGTACGTGTTAAATAGAAAGAAGGAATAAGTACATACCAGCGTTGCAGAGTTCATTAAGCAGTTAGAAGACCTTTTTCTTGAACGAGTTTATGGTTTCTTTTGATAATCCTGTTGCAGACTAGCTGAGAGAATTCATAGATCCTGGAGTCACGGTATTAATATTGCACTATTCACCTTAATAAAGAACTTTCTTGTGTTTTATATATATAATTGGATGAACAATTAATTTCCTCATTTTCACTTTTACTCTATTCACATATTTTATTAGTTTTAAGAATTTTTTGATATGTATAATACCACCATTTATTAATCTTTTCATATCATTTTACTCACATAATTTGTAATCATAGAATCTCACATTGACGAGAAGATAGGTTACAGATCTTCTTCTTTTTAATTTAAACATCCATAGGTATCATTTGGTACATAATAGTTATTATGCATATAATTTCAAGACAATATCAAATTAATAAAATAAAACATTGGATTCTGCCCTGAGATAGAGTCGTTGATAAAAAAAATTTATAAACAATAATTCAATTCACATCAAATTTTAAAGTTAAATATAATTATTTTAAATTTACATCATTTTAAATATAACATATAATCAAATAAACAACACAAAATTATAAACAATTAATAATATACATTTACATGCCCAATAATTTTCCCCTTTTGTATATATATATATATATATATATATATATATATATATATATATATATATATATATATATAAATGTTACGTTGGTTTGTGTACGCTTAAAAAAGGATTGTTTTTATCTAATTTTTGCATCAGTCACATATCCGCGACCGCGAAAAAACAGATTTTTTAACGATCAGCTGTGTACCAATGACCGCGCAATCTGCCGGAAGCGAGGAAAACACTCGCTGACAACCGCAATAGTAATGGAGCAGTCACATGAGAAACAATATTCGTTCCCAATTACATTGTTCATTTACACAAAAAAAATTGCATCTGATTCTGAATATTATACAATCTGAATTAAATATAACTTTTGTGTGATCGTGTCGCCTTTCACCAAATCGTAAGTAGAGGTTATATCGGAATGATCCATCAGCTGAAGTATTCTCACGACAGTTACTGGAAATTGGAAACGGACAGCTGCCAGTCAATGAAACGGCTAGACGAAACTTAATAATGTTATTCAATCCAGTATTCAAAGTGATGAAATTACTTATAAGTCCATAAACACCGTTATGGAAGCAGATGAAGTAGTTAATTATCCAACGGAGTTTTTAAACTCACTTGATCTGCCAGTAATACCACCACACATACCTAAATTGAAAATAGGTGTGCCAATTATCCTCTTGCGGAATATTAATCAGCCAAAACTCTGCAACGGCACGTGACTTGCAGTTAAGAAACTAATGAATAACGTATTGGAAGCAACGATTTTAACGGGGCGTTTCAAAGGTGAAGATGTCCTCATTCCTCAACTACCCATGATCCCGACTGATACACCATTTCAATTTAAAAGATTGCAATTCCCAATTCAATTGGCATTTGCAATCACAATCAATAAAGCTCAAGGTCAATCTTTAGAATTGTGTGGATTAGATTTAGATGCGGATTGCTTTTCACATGGACAACTGTATGTTGCGTGTTTCCGAGTCGGCAAACCAGATAGTCTTTATATCTACGCAGACAGTGGAAAAACAAAAAATATTGTATAACCACAAGTATTGCAAAAATAAACTTATATGACATGTATTCTTTGTTTTGTTTCTCATTTCGCAACCATTCAATCACAATGTGCCACGGCGAAGCGTGGCAGGGTACAACTAGTTAGTTATACATTACATAATTTGTTTTAAAGGTTATGCTCAGGATCAGGTGGAATTGAAGATTTAAAAAATCATGAATTTTTTGCAACTATCGATTTTGAAGGTCTGTTGGCCAAAAAAATACGACCACCGTTCCAACCAGCTGTGTGTGGCCCGGAAGATGCATATTTTGATGCAGAATTTACTAGTAAAACACCAAGAGATTCGCCTGGTGTACCGGAAAGTGCAAATGCACATGAGCTTTTTAAAGGGTAGGTGGAATAGAAAAATGACTTCTTAATTTTTTCTTGATTTGAAATATACTTGACTATTGTATTTAGTTTAGTAAACGATTATTTGAGATTTCTCTCATTGGATTTTTTTAATTGTCATTTAATTCTTGTTTGTATACTTTCATTACTTTCGAAAAATTTTCAAAAAATCCCATGAGAGAAATCTCAAATAATCGTTTACTAAAGAATCCATGGTTCCGGTCTCCAAACCGAATAAAAATATAAGACAGGGCACTAAAAAAATGACTTTGAGTTTGATGTTTCAAATGTCGATTTGACAAAGTCTCTCTCTCATTAACGTCATGCTATATATGCTTAAGGAAAAAGTGAAGTAAGTGTCACATGTGGCATGAGTTGAATTTAACGACCGTTAGGCGATTTGATGGCTAGGCACCTATAGCTTAGTTGTTAGAGCGTCAGCGCGTAGAGCTGAAGGTTCGAGTCTCGCTGGGTGCGACATTTTTTCGATTTCTCCTTAAGGTCATTTAATATATTCTTGTTTGTATACTTTTTAAAAATTTTCAAAATATTGTATTTAATGTTGCATCTTTGTCTTCATTTTTAAATATTAACATATCCATCAGTTAATAAAACGTTTCTTAATAGGGCTAAATAATTTTTTTTTGTTAAATATGTCCGACTCTCCATATTTTAAAACATTTTTTCATTTTATTGTTTAATTAGTGTATAATTATATTTTAGATTCAGTTTCATAGCACCGTGTTTACTGGAAAATGGTAATCTGCCAAAGAAAATGGAAATGCCAGTGAATTCAGTTAGGACGGTAGATCGCAATATCTTTGAAGATTATGAAATATTACATGTCATTGGTGGGGGTAGTTACGGGGTTTGTAACTTAGCAAAACACAAAGCTACTGGACAGAAGTACGCGGTAAAGGTAAGTTTATATTTTCAAGAAAATGTTTTATTTAAGCGGAGCGCATTACATCCACACATAAATTCTAATCTATATAAGAAAATTTAATTGTAGTGAAAATAATTAACATGTCTACAAAGAAAGAAATAAAGGTTTTCCGAAAACTTAGCTGAGTCAAAGGATTTTACTATAAAGCTTACCTCAAATGACTGGATACCACTTTTATATTTAGTTTTAGTTCAATTTTGTGATGAGTTATTCTTTGTTTAAGCCATTGTGATGTTTGTCCGGTATAACCCTCGTTGCAGTTGTTAAAGTGAAGTTTATATATAACATTGATTTTGGATAGTGTTGGCGTCTTATCTTTGATTTTAGTAAAAAGGATTGAGTTTGTATTTAGATTATATTTGGTAATCTTCATGTTGGTAGAATATCTACATCATGTCTGATAAGACATTTTAGAAGGAAGCTTTTTTAAATGTTACTTACTTTATTATCAAATATAGAATTCTCTGTTAAATCTTCACAAAATTCTGAGTGAGTGTTTAAAATATGTTTCGGGTAACCAGTTGAATTTTAATGATGATTATATGCAATTATAGTTGCCACTGCAAAAGAAATATTCATGAACTGCAACCTAAATACTCTTGTGGGATTGATGGTATTCCATCCGCCATTTTACAAAAAGTTTCAAAAATTCTGTGCTATCCATTAGCTCATACTGTAAATGAATGCTTTATTTCTGGATCTTTTCCTGACTGTCCAAAAAGCGCTAAAGTTATACCAGTACAGAAAAAAGGATCTAAAACTGATATAAATAACTATAGACCGGTGTCACTTCTACCTAGTATCTCGAAAATAATTGAGAAAGCAATATACTGCAGATTAATTTCATTCTTGGAAAAATTAAAATTTTACTAGACGAACAGTATGGTTTTCGGAAAGGTAGATCCACTGAATCAGCAATATATGGTGCAATATCCCAAATAGCGTACAGTTTCGATAATAGGCTAGCAGTTGCAGGCATCTATTTTGATTTATCAAAGGCATTCGATATGGTTAACCATACGTTGCTTCTAGCTAAACTTAGCGACTTTGGGATAAGGGGTGAGCCGCTTAAATTAAAATCTTACCTTAACAATCGATTTCAGTCAGTGCATATTACTCACGAAACAAAAACACACATGTCTAAGCAATCTCTTATTCAACAAGGTCAATATTAGGACCTATTCTTTTCCTTTTATATGTGAATGCTCTCCCGTCGGCAATCATTTCAAGTTTCACTCACGATGTAGTGCCAGGAAAGCATGAAAATTCTTCAGTTATTCTCTTTGCAAATGACACTTCCGTTATTGTTACAGGAGAAGCTGGGAAATGCTTAAGTATTGCATTAAATATGAAGACTTGGTGTGAAACAAACTCATTGCAATTAAATGCAGGAAAAACAGGGTTAATGACATTTAATAGGATGGGTAATACTATTGAATCACCATATTTGAAATGCGATCAGAGGTTAATACCAATGGTGACTGCTCTTAAGTTTCTTGGATTGAATTTAGATTCTCAATTAAATTGGGAAAACCACATTCATATTTTGTCATCTAGACTTGCATCTATTATTACAAGAAACCTAAGAGAACAAGTATCAGTAAACTGTTTAAAAATATATTATTTGGCTCAAGTGCAATCGATAATTTTTTGGGGATCGAGCACAAAGGCGAATAAATCTTTATAATGCAAAAACGGATTATACGATGCATTTTTGGGTTGGGCTGGAGAATTTCTTGCATTTTTTTGTCTCTAGTAAATTTAGTACAAATTCAGGCAAATATTCAACTGATATGAATATTGTTACACGTGGTAGAGACATTCTGAGAGTTCCTCAACATACTACCACCTTCTTCGAAAAATGTACAAAGTACAAGGCTATTAAAGCATACAACAAATTACTCCAAAACATTAAACAAATGGAGAACATAGTGAAGTTTTAGGACCTCAGTTAGTGAATATTGTAACGGGTAGCTCTTTTAGACACCAGACTCAGTAAAATTCGGTTTCAATTTAAATAAAGATTTATTTCTCTAATAATCTATGTACAATAAATGAAAATAAAATATTAATTCTATAAGAAAGAAATAAAAACGACTCTGCGATCCCTTTGGACCTCGGATGGATCTCCCTGTAAATAAATACATTAATTATAGATTACGGTCGGTATCGGATAGTTACGGTAGGTCCTAACCGATCAATACTCGGTTACGGGGTAGGACAACCCTTGGTCAATACCCAAGGATCGGAACGGTGCAACTGATCAATACTTAGTTGCCGGGCAGGATAATCCTTGGTCAATACCCAAGGATCGGAACGGTGCAGCCGATCAATACTCGGTTGCGGGGAAGAACAACCCTTGGTCAATACCCAAGGATCGGAACGGTGCGACTGATCAATACTCAGTTGCCGGGTAGGATAATCCTTGGTCAATACCCAAGGATCGGAACGGTGCAACTGATCAATACTCAGTGCCGGGCAGGATAATCCTTGGTCAATACCCAAGGATCGGGACGGTGCAGCCGATCAATACTCGGCTGCAAAGGCAGGGAAGGTCGGTGGCTACTGGTCAATACCCAGAGCCCAGGTTGGAGTTCTTCCGAGATCAGTACCCTCGGTCGAACTCCCTTCTACAGCGATGACATCGCCTTTTTATACCAGCTGAACGGTGCTCCCACTCACTGGATGTGCCTGCGCGAGTTTGGACGACGTGTCGTATCTTGGCTGCGCATCTCGAACGGATGGTGGGAATGCTGGCAAGTACAACGATGACGCGGTGTTTCTGTGTTATGGTTACAATATCTAAAACTAGTGACACTGTATGATTTTAATTTTGGGTTTAATTGGAATAATTAATAAGTGTTAGAATTGAAAATATTTTATTGATTTTATGTTTATTGTAAATTTCTTTAATTAATTCTATATATGTATAGATGACGTTGCTATGTCCTCTTTAGACTTTACAGCAATAAAGATATTATTATTATTAGTTTTCTCCTGATGAAACCATAAATATATTATGAAATTATACTGATAATATTTTCTTTAAATTGAACTCAAGTATTGACCTAATAGAAAATATATTTGTAGATCATGTTTAAGTCAGTGTATGACTGTAGAGAAGAAATAGAAATATTATCAAGGTATGGAAAACATCCCGGAATAGTGTCATTAAAATCAGTTTATGAAGATTCTAAAAATATCTTTCTGGTTCTGCAGTTGCTCAAAGGGGGTGATTTATTAAAATATATGATGAAGAAGGTGAGTATTTCATTGTTCAAATTAAACATTTTTTTTTTTGTTCTTAAAACTCAAATACAAAAAAATATGTTATAATTCTTCACTGGAGATACTAAGACTCAGGTCGACCGTGGTTAAACGTTTTTTTTTATTTTGCCATTAACCCTCCAGTGGACGCGTAAAAAGTAGTTACGGGAAAAAGCGCGTTTGGTCTGATGGACCCAAAAGTAAAAAATTAGCAAGATTTAAATTAACGTTTATTTTCGAACAAATGGCACATATATTTTTAAGATAACAAATAAAGATCATAATTAATTAAAACTAAAATCCCAGCATACTTTCTAACAAAATTAGGAAAATTGGAATTCAGAAAAACTCAGCATTTTAGGTATAGCTATGAACATGTCCTTCAGTAAGATTTATTGAGAAATTTTTGAGGCGCATACTTGACAGGTAGACACTGTATGCTCTAAGCAAATAAATTTTTTGCAAAAGCGACATGTGCATCGTGTTTTCCGATCTTTCCAAAAGGCACATCTTCCGCATTTATTTTGTACAGGTTCCTCTACTTCTACCAATTGAGTGCCACTAATTCTCGCCGCAAGTTGTCGAATCTCTCTTGGTAAATACTGTGATTGCACACGTGTCTTCATGTAATCTAATATGAGTTCCCTACCTAATTTATTCAAAAAAATTCTTCTTGGAATCTCAGAATTTTCATTAGACTTATGTATAACAAAGGCGTTTATTCCTGGAATGTTGAGAAGACCATAAAGTATTGTCATCGGCCATATTCGCGTATTTCTTGCAACATTGTATTTTGCAGACAGTTGATCTACCGTATCGACACCACATTTTATTATATTATAAAACATAATAATTTATGGCTTATTTTCCGCGCCAGATTCGGGATCAATGGAATCATCGTAAAGAAGAGTCGATAATAAAATAACTTGCTTATTTTTTTGGCACATAGGAAACAATGGTCAGTGAAACCGAACATGCTAGACTTTTTGGGCCTTTTTGTAAAAAATTCTGTTGGTATTTGCCTTTTATTTTTTGTAAAGTTCCGACGACTGTCAATTGGTGATTTTTCAACAAATTCTTGGCAACTTCCATGGATGTAAACCAATTATCCATCGTGATATTTCGTTTAGACCTTGTATTTACAATATCAAAAGAAGTATTGCTTCTACAAAATGCACCCTGGGGCTGCTTGCCACAATAAATTTCCATAGAATATATATAAAATGAACGCTCATCAACTAATGAGAATACTTTTATTCCATAGCGTGCTGATTTATTTGGCAGATACATTCTTAAACTGCAGCGACCTCTGAATGCCCACAACATTTCATCAAGTGTAGCATACTTGCCAAATGTATAGTGTTTTTGACAGTTTTTTACAAACAATTCAAATATGTTTTTACTTGGTGCAAAATTATCCTGACTTTTCCTTTCCGCCCTTGTTCCAATATCATCCATACGCAAACATCGCATTAGAAAACGGAATCGTTTCATTGCCATTGTCGCAGGGAAAATTTAAACGCTGGTACCATCTCTGGACCAAAATTCATGAATTGATGTTCTGCCTCCGTGATATACACCTGCTAGGTAGAGTAAGCCAAAAAATGCATTTAGTTCTGACATATCCATTGGTCTTGCATCAGACTTATGAGCATAACGGCCGCAAATAGTTGATATGTAAATATTCGTGCTATCTACCAGTCCTTTCATGATGACGTCATAAAAAAAGCTGCCAACATTCAAACGGAGACGATGCATTTTTGGCATTACCTACAACTCCAGGAAGCCTTGTAATTATATTATTTTGTCTTGTTCTCACATTTTTTGGACCGCAGGTTTTATTCCACTTTGTGCCATCCTTTGCCTGGTAAATCAGATGTTCACGTTTGCCCACACTAGCCTGAACAGAGAATTCATCATTCAATTCATCTTCTGCTATTTTCTGTTCGCTTCCAGAATTGTGATCGCTAAATTCTTCCAAGTCTGGATCGGCCACAGAATCATCTGAATCAGAAAAATTGTCTTCATCTGTGGGAACTTCTTCATACAGTTTTCTGAGCCTTTCAACTTCTTTTTCGTAAGAATCCATTGTTCTTTTGAATAAATATTGAAAAATATGTTACTGAAATGAGTCAGCGAAGAATGGGCGCGTTGTATAAAAAACTTGTTGTTCACTACGCTGTACTGAAACCGGTTATGGCAGAGAGGTTCTACACTATTTTGAAGGTACTGACATGCGCAATAATCCAAGCAACATAACTCTGAAGTAAATCAAGAATAAATTTACGGTTGGGCCTGAGAGACCCGACCCGCCAACTGAAGGATTAAAATTAATTTTTAATTGTTTTTTAAACCGCTGCTCCAAAAAAGTAACTTCAATCCTATTGTTTATATTGTATGAAGTCGATTTTATCGTCAGGGACACACTTCACATCGAGAAATTATAATAATTCACAGCAAGGTTTCAATACTAAACGATTTGAATTTTGTTTTGTTATACATATATAGTCCTGATGGAAATCTGTTGAAATCTTTACAACCTCTTGAATCAGCTACAACATTAGGGCCACCTAGTTCGGGTTTTACAGTGTTGCCAAAAAATTTGTAGAAATAAATAAATATATTCAAATTTGAGCTTAAACTTACACTTCTGTTCTGTATAGTTTTTACTGTATAAAATATCCTGTTTTATATATTTTGTATAGAATTTATTGGTATGATATTCTGATTTATTTTGTAGAAAGTTTTGTCAGAATTCGAAGCGGCTGCGATTTTAAAATGTTTAGCTTCAACAGTGGCTTATTTACATGAAAACGGAGTAGTTCACAGGGATTTGAAACCTGCGAACATCCTTTTCGCCACAGAAGATTTAACCCCCGAGAGTGTAACAATCTGTGATATGGGTTTTGCCAAACAGGTATGCTCTTAATTTTATAGTTTTATATTTTATGAGGCCTGTGTCAGTTATATTATTTAATATTTTAGTTAAGGGCGGAAAATGGTCTTTTAATGACTCCTTGTTATACAGCCAACTATGTAGCTCCAGAAGTACTGAAACGTCAAGGTTATGATGCCGCCTGTGATATATGGTCTTTGGGTGTTATTTTCTACATTATGATATCAGGTAGATGTCCATTTAGTACAACGCCCAATGATAGTCCGCAGAAAATTTTGCAGCGAATTGGTTCTGGAAAGATAGATTTAGAAGTATGAATAAATTGATTTTTTATATAAGAAGATATTGTAAATTTTGTCTAATTTTCAGAGGGGTAAATTGTCCCAAGTTAGTACAGAGGCCAAGTTGCTAGTTTCAGATATGTTACATATTTTACCAGAACGTCGACCTACAGCTGTGCAGATAGTAAATCATCCTTGGGTTGTACGTGCCTCTGCATTGTACTATGAACATCACAAAACTGTTCCTAATATTACAGACAATGATACTACTATAAGTGAACCCCATTTAAAGGTATGAAATTATTATAATTTTCTAACTAATACAATAAAATTGTATAAATAAATGATGTTTGTTGTATAATGCTTCACAGACAATTGTATAAATCAAAACTGTTATATAAAGTCATAAAATCCAAAGATTAGTGGTTTCGATCAAAAATTCATTACTGATTACAATTTATTTTTTAGGAAGCAGTTGCAGCTACCTTCAGAGCGATTGCAACTTCTCCACAGATTGCGCATCTAGGACCTGTGGCAATGTCTGAACTAGCAAGGAGGCGGTTTAGAGATAAAGCTTTAAATCGCCAGGAAAGAAAAATTGAAACTAAGTAGGAATAGTATTTTTTGTTTATATTTTAAAGATTATTTTTTTATAATGTCAATAAACATACAAAGTTTTCAGTTGTATCATGTTCATTTTTAAGATATGTAGGTACTATTTTTCAGCTTTTAGAATCAGACGTAACCTCTTAGTCGCATATAAACCGAAGATTGTTCAGAGGATAGGTTACTTGACACATAACTAATTTCATACAATAAATGAGTATTTCTTACAGTATTGAGCTTACGAAAACGAAATATATCGATTTTAATAACTAAATGCGTAAGATTAATTTAAAAAATGTGTTTTTTATTTTTAATTTGAATCGCCGAAAACGCTGTCGGCCATGATGTGACGTCATACAAATTGTAAACAAAACGAGTACTCGTGATTTGACGTGGTGTTATTACAAGTATAAATATTTCTGTACTTTGGTAGGTAAGTACATCAAAGTGATCTTCGCAAAAATAAATTTGAGTTACAGTTGATAATGATTCAGGATCCCTTTGAGCAAGTCTTAACCATGTTTTGCGAATATTTGTTTCACTAGGCACTCTAATCCACAACTTTCCTGGGGTCTTTATCGATGTGTTTTTGCATTCTCTGACAATGGAATAACGATAATTAGACACTGTATTTTTTACGTAAATTAGTTGAAATCATGTTTTTAAAGTAAAGTAAACTGGAAAATGGTCCATGTTTATATGTCAAATGTTTGTTTACAATACGTATGACGTCAGAGCACAGATAATCTATAGACTAAAATGGCGGACAGCGTTTTCGCACCTACATGAAGAGATTGATTTTAAATTACAGTTTTGTGGTTTCATAGGTGTTGAAAAAATATGCTAATATTTTTTTAGCTTAGTAGCACAAATATAAACTATTTTTTCTACGGTTATTATACAAATGTATCATTTTTTGACAGTAATCTCTAAAGAAATAGGGTACGTTGTTATATCTAATAAAGAAATATCTCATTTCTTTATCTGATAACACAAAATGTTCATTTCTTTATTGTTTTAACTTAATCAAGTATACTGAGATAATTATGAATTCATATATTTGACTAACAGTACAGATTGACAGTAATAAAATAGTGACAGGTACAACAGATAGTTTTTAATACATTATTTAAATTAGATTGTTATTTAAGTAAAAATGTTAAGTAGTGATAAAAATGAATTAGTATTAACTCCCCCTGAAATAAGAGAAGCGGCAAACGAAGCTTGTCAGAATTTGATTCCCGAAATTTCAAAACATAAGTACCAGAATGCATATGAAAGTTTCGTGACCTGGCAAAAGAAAAAGGCAACAAATTCCGTTTCAGAAACTGTGCTTTTAGCTTATTTTTCTGAATTAACAAATAAATTTAAGGTATGATAACTGTAAATATTGTAAATAATAGTTAATTTTACTTAAATAATATAACTTATATCGTTATGTTTTGTTTTGTATTCGATTTATTTTTGAATTATTGTATTATTATGTGGTATAACCGTAGAAAAAGTATAGTGTTTGACTCGCAAGGAATAACTCATTTCCCACTCGTACGATTTGCAGCATTCGCCTGCGGCTCTTGCTGCAAACATCGTACTCGTGGGAAATGAGTATCATTCCTTGCTCGTAAAACAATATACTATAGGACCTAGTTTAAAAAAGAGTCAACTAGCCTATTGTCAGATAATATTCTGTTGAATGTAATACGAAAACAGAAAGATCAGCCTTCGGTTTATAAAAGATTTACTGGCCTATTGGTAGTAAATTTCTCATTTATATCTGTGATTGACCCTGCTTTAAACAAGTGGATGTATTTAACAGATGAATATTTTTGGCAGAAAAATATATAATTATGGATGTTAATATTCACGCTGTACATTGATAAATTTAGTCTTTATAATAAGAGTGAAAATAATTCTAAATATTCTATCGAATTGTTTTTTGAATATGCATAAAGATTTTGATTACTCGTGTCACATACCTGTGTGAAGATAAAAATACCGTTTTGATATTACACTGTTTTCTTTTTTTTTTCATTTTGTTTGTGGGCATGTTATCCACATAATAGTAATACAGTGGAACCTCGATTATTCGGCTTCCCATTAACCGGCACCTCTGTTAACCGGCACCCTTTGCCGAGGCACTGAAATACGAAACTGATACTGCGATATGTACTTTTAGTAGTAAATCATGTCGCGGTGCCTTTGATTTTCTTTCGGAAGTGTTACTTCAATAGAATGCGGCACTGCTGACGGCGCACGTTATTATAATGAATCATCAAATATCCAAAAATTTATTGAATGGTATAATACAAACAACAAGAGGATGCGAAAAATACAGACGCAATGTTCTTTAGACGAATGCAAAAATTGGCTTTGGATAAATCCGTAAAAAACAGTGAAGCAAAAAAAATTACAAATTTTCTTGTTAAATTTTAGTTTTAAATAAATATTAAAAAAAATAAAATAATTACAGCATACAATTCTTAGCTTTTTTCATGAAAATCTCGATTATCCGGCAGGCTGTTGGTCCCGTGCCTGCCGGTTAATCGAGGTTCCACTGTACTTGGAAACATGGAAAATATATCAACATAATTATGTGTATAGTTTTTTCAATATTTTTCTGTTTTATTATGTATGAATGTATATTTTCATTGTTAATAAATTTTAAGAAAATACAATCTATGACCCTGTCTCCACTTTCGTGGTAGTGAAAAGTAATGTCAATTTTAAAATATTTTAAATATTGCCATAGCTGTGCGTACATTCCTAAGAATATAGAGATGTGAATGTAAGTTTTAAATATATTGAATAATAACAGTGATATGAATTACAATATATATTTGTTATCTAGACCATTCAAACTAAAATTTAGTAGAAAAAGATCTTTATTAATTCTGTGATATTTTATTGCAACTTAAGATTATATATTTTATCAATTTCCATCTTAAATTCATGTCTCTATTATTTTATCAATAATTATATCTATGGAATTGTGCATATCAGTGTTTTAGATTAAGTAATATATTAAAGAAAGGGTCTACCATTGATAGCTAATTCATAGAATGTTAATTGTAATAACTTAAAAAAACAAACAAACAAACTTTGTATGTTGATATATATACATATATTCTTTAGATCTTTAGAATATCTATTTTTATAAAGTACTGTCGTCAGACAATCAATTGATGTATAAAGCTTGTAGTGCCAAAATGAAACGGTGAACACGAATTCCCGTCAGGTTTCTTATGACGAATATAATACACATGAGTTCCCGTTCGACACTTGCAGGTATCTTAATCTCACACTCGAATTGCCGTCCAGTTTATTTAATCCGCTTCCAGGTAAACTAAATAATTCTGAAAATCGTAATCCTGAATTCTAATGAAAAAGTTGAATACTAATAAAATTTTTAATCCGAATCCGCTTCCAGATAAACTAAATAATTCTGAAAATCGTAATCCTGAATTCTAATGAAAAAGTTGAATACTAATAAAATTTTTAATCCTAAACCCTTGTAAGTATAGCGAACGAACTGTATTGGGGTTGGCGAGGGGGTATGTCAGTACTAATTGCACAACTAATTGCTTTTGGAAACATATATATTAAATTGTCGTTTTCGAAACGACAGTTTATTAATATACATATTTCCGAACGTTTGTTGTCGTACGCTATAGTGATACACAAAATGCTTGAAGTAATACTAAGTGAAAAGGGTAAACCCCTTCTGGTACTGAACAGTTTTAAATTCTACAAATATCGTTTATTAAAGTCTTCTGGTGAAGTATCTTGGTGTTGTGTGAACAAAAATTGTCGCGCTAAGGTGTATACCATTGGAGAAGAAGAAAATTTAGTGTTTTCTAAAGCTGTCGGTGAACATGAGCACAATAGTGTGGACCAGCAACTTTTAAACCGCCAGAAGTTAAGTAACGGACTAAAAAGGAAAATCGAAGATAGTGTCTATGAAAGGCCTTCGAAAATGGTTCACAGGGAGTTGGATCGGCAAAATACAATGCTGGAAACACTTACAAGCCAAGATATGACATATATAAGGAATAATTTGGGTAGAGCAAGAAGAAGCAAATTTCCAAAATTACCCACATCTACTAGAGAATTACAAGAATGTTTAAATCTACTCAACATTGTCAGTTCCAAAAATGAACAATTTCTACTGATCAACAACATAGAACACGAAGTAGTAGTTTTCGCATGTCCAAGTAACGTGTCATTTATGTGCCAACACTCAAAATTTTATATGGATGGAACGTTTGACTACTGCCCAAAATATTTTACTCAGTTGTTCACAATTCATGTTTACAACAACGCTACATATTATATTCCGGTGGCTTTCTGTCTGTTGAAGAACAAGCTGAAATCGACATATGTAAAATTATTTGATCTTATTGTTACTAAAAGTAACGAACTTGGAAGTAAATTTTTGCCGGAAATAATCGTTATAGACTTTGAACAAGCGATTCACTCCAGTGTTAAGGAAAGCTTTCCAAATTCGAAGATTATTGGTTGTAGATTTCACCTGTCACAAGCGTGGTACAGAAGAATAGGACAGTTGGGGTTATCAACTGAATACAAAGATGCCAGTTCCGATATTGGAAAATGGCTACACTATGTATATGGATTAACCTTCTTGCCACATACGGAAGTAGGTGATGCATTTTCTTTTGAACTGGCGGAAGACAAACCCGTAGATGAAAGAGTTACGCTGTTCGCAGACTACCTGACAGAGAACTACATAGCTGAAGATTCCAAGTTTCCACCCGAGATTTGGGCAGCAAATACATCAGACACTTCACGCATCACAAACACATGTGAAAGTTTTCATTCGAAGTTTAGACAGTATTGCCCTATAAACCACCCAAATGTATATGTTTTTATAGAAGCTATTAAAGGTATGCAAACAGATACGTATATAAAAATAAATAGTTGCAAATCAGGAGACATGCGATATACTCGAAAAAATATAGAACGCAATATAAAATTTATTAATGAAAAAATTGTTCAATTTAAAAATAAAGAAATCTCTCGTTACGATTTTATAAAGTGTATGGCCTATAAATTTAGTTATATTGTATTATAATTATTAAAATGAATTTGTTAATATATATGTATATTATGTATGCATGACTTCTTTATATGTATGTATTTATGGTACAGTAGTAGTACGCAATAAAATTGTAAAATTAAAATTCCGTATTTTATTTCAATAATACCATGTAAAATAATATCGTGTAAGAGTGCCAAAGATAAAACATTATTTACAACTATTTCTTATTTCATACATCTAAAAACGAACTTAAAACTTTTACTATTATAATAACTGTTATTATTACAATAATATGCAATAAATACACAGCTAAATATCAGATGATTCATGGAATTTACCGCAATTACCATAAACACCTTTTGGACAGGTCAGTTTTCACCCTGACGGGAACTCGAGTGACTGCTTAACGGACCCTAATTATTATGGAGGGTTACCTCTACCCTCCATACTAATTATGAAACAGGTAGATTGGTTATCCTGACGGGAATTCGTGTGCGTCCAAATGAAATCTAGTGTAATTAAAAAACAGAAATATGACTTATCTTAAGAATCAAATTCGATTAAGAAGGAAATAAACGAAGAAATAATCTTGAAATTTCATTCTGTAAAGTTAAAATATAAATTCGGAAGTTTAAGTAAGGATTAAAGCTAGATAAAGATTCGGCAGTAGATAGACAGATACAAAGCACAAAAATAGTATCGACAAATATCCCAATGCCGTCCAATTCGAATGCTGTCACTGTCTCGATCAATCAGAGAGCGAATCATACCTCAGTTAAATGTTTGTTGGTAATTTGCACCGTAAATGAAGTTTTAAGATTAAAAAACTCAAAAATAGTTTGCATTTTTTGAATTAGTATTATTTATTATAGAAATTATTGCTTCTGAAGTTGATCTATCCAATTCGGGTGTTGTCAATTGAAGGAGGAAAAAATATATTTTGTCCACGACTATTGTTAAATCGCATTTTATATTAGTTATCATGCTTAAAATGTTATACATTAATAATGTAACATTATTTAACAAATGTTGCAGAATGCAGAATGTTAATTATTCTATCGCTTTACGAGTTTTTGAAAAACATTTTCAAAGACATTGACCATTTAACTAAGAAGAAACAACTACTTCCCGGGCTATGTGCCCCACAGATATTGAATTATACTTCAAAGGCAAACGGGGTTGGCATATCTAATAGAAAATTTAAAAAGTAAGTATATTGTGTATCTAGTAGGAAAAACGATACATTCCCGGACGACAATGTAAATTGTTGGCCGAAGCGTTTAGCCGAGGCCAACAAACATTGAGAGTCCGGGAATGTGCTTTTACTACGAGATACACATACTATTTTTTCTGAAATCGCATTAAATATAATCGTAAATTAAGAAAGTTTTATAAATGCATAACTGTTTTAGTTATCATATTTTCTATGAAACCGGTTCGTTGACATTGTTTGTTTATGATTGTTGATTAGTGTCACAAATTGACGGTGACGATGATGTCTAGAGTCCAGAGGTGCAAAACGCCTCCAGAGTTACTAAGCACCGCTACTAAGGTGGTTTTAAATTTATTGCCAAATAAAATCAAGGCGCAAAATATGAATTTGCTTATAAACGTTTTATGGATCATTCCCGTACACAGGTACGGAAAAAATATTCCCGTACATAGGTACGGAAAAGTTAGTTGCTCAGCAACGGACTAAAATATAAGAATAGTGTATTTTGCGGCTCGAATTTCCGAAAAACTAGACATTTCCAAGCGATTTCAGAAAAAGAAAATATCGAATGATGTATGCTGTGTCAGAATTATTGCTTAACAGCGCTGCTTCAGCAACTGCGAAAAATAAAATTTTGTGCTTTTAAACGGACACTTTTTATATACAGTGTGAGTTCTCCTTATCTCTACCCTCCATATATCAGAGATAAAAAAGAACTCTAGCTTGAAAAATATTTTTTCAACCTTTTCTAAAAGAGTACTTTTGGGTATTATTAAGTAACTGGTAGTGATCCCAGTCTGTTTAAAAAGAATACAAAATTTATATGTAAGAGAAAGTGAAATAAGTGTAAAGTTTTTGAAACGCCATATATCTCTATAATTAATAATTAAGTGTGGTTATCACTCTTGACTGTAAAAGTTCTGTTATGTATTAAAAGCCAATTGTAAATAAACTTTTACTGACCCTTTCTTTAATATTTTTAGTAATGTTCGTATAAATAGAGTATATTTTTTTGATCCTGATATTTCAAATGTATTTCAGTTCCAAACATAAAGAAATTTCCAATCTTGTTTTATCAACTCAAGGAATTATATATTTAAATAATGTTAAATATGGAAAAATAAATTTTTTGTATACTTTTTGATATATCCACTTCAATAACGGCACAGAAAAGCAAAATACAAGGATCTTGAAGGAAATTGTAGTAAGATTTATTTTTTTTTAATATTTATTTGGCTAAACCGGTAAAAGGTCCTACTTAGAACAACCGACTTTCCTTATGTTTGAAAATGAAATGAAGTATCCTTGTAATATTTTCATCCCAGTACTGACAATAAAAACTTTGTTTTGGTCATAACTCTTTATGTAAGTGTTCAAAAAGTACAACTTTTCTTTGTACAAATATAACTTATGGTTAAAAACGTACAAAAATGATACTAAATATATTCTGAAGATGATATTGCTTCGGCCTTGCTTTTTTGTGCTCTATGATGTCAAAAATTGTTTATAATTTCAATTAAAGTCCTATGTTTTAATTGTGTTTTTCTTAAAATAAAGATCTAAGGTCTTTTGTTAATGATGATAAATTTCTACTAATCAGACTACCTGTGATTATAATAAAACTAAAAATGCCAATAAAAATTTTATTGAAGAAACAATATTTGTTGTTATAAAGATTAATAAAATAGAAAAACGAACATATTGATTAAGAAATATACTAAAAATAAATGCAAGAAAAGTAACACTAAAAAATAAACTGTTATTTCAAATAACTGTGAAAAAACAATAAAGTATTAACGTTTTGAATATTAAAAATAAGAAAAAATAAAACGTATAAATTCAGTAAATATGTTTAAACTGATTTAATCATCAAATACTCTGATATTAAAGCTAATACCAGTTTTGATGAACGGTTTCAGCTGTTGCATAGTAGCTATAATATATTCTTGATCTTCTTTAAAACAATCGCTCTGATTGCATAAAGGTGCTACCAACCCCGTAAAATAGCTTCTTCTTTTAGAACCAGATTGATCAATGACATCAATTTCAAACCTAAAAGGTGAGCACTCTGTTGCTGGTCCAATTAATTGAAGGCACCAGAAAAAGTTTACTTTATCAAACTTGTAAACCAGTTTAAAAACTTTCTTCAGGTATTTAACAACAAAAGCTGTTGTGAATGCTTCGTCTTGTTTAAAATTAATATTTACTTTGGAACTTTTCAAAATTGAATCAGGATGTTTACTGTCTACATGTTCCTCTAGTGAAGTGATATTACCATTCCAGCTACAGTTTTCAATTTCCTTAAGTGGACAATAATATGGTCCAAACTCGCAACTGCTCTCATGGTTTTTAATATCAGCAGACTTGGATGAATGATCACATCCCAGTTTATGGTATTTGCAAGGATATTCCAGGTGCTGGGTCATCTTTTCCAGCACAAAGTTTTTGGTATCTTGAAAAGCAATTTTGCATACTGGGCAGTCTTTAATTTTCTGTTTACAAGACCCACAAATGCTGTGGCCGTTTAGACACTGATAAATCGGTGGAAGCATATATTCAAAACACACTGGACATTCTAGTTCACTCAACATATCCCAGTTAATTAAAGGATTTTTTTTCTTTGGTGCAACCTAAACAAAAACGTTTGTTATAAAAATATAATTTAAAATGTTGCAATTTACAAAGCAGCTCTATTTTTGTCATTTAGTTTTACAACATCCAATGACAAAATCAACATTAAAAGTGATATAGATAAGAGTTTTCAAAATAAGTTCGTACTATACTGTAGTTTGTTTAGTGATAAAAGAAAAGGAGGGAAAGACAATGAATAATATGATAAATTGTTTAGTTTCGCATATATAATTGTATTTAAAATAGAATACCTTTTTAACCTTTTCTGCGACTTCCTGCTCGACTGGGATTTCATTGCAATCGGGTTTTATGATTTTAATTGTAACTATTACTCCTGATGGATCTTGTAGCCTTTGCTTTAAAACTTCAATAGGAAATTCTGTGGTATTTAAACTGTTCTCACCGGTCATTTTTTCAGAAGATTTAAACGAAAAATTTTTGTTTGCACTTTGAAATACTAAAAAGTAGTTATAAGTGACTGATTCTTCAGTTTTTTTTAATTGTTTGACAGAACAAGCAAAAATTCCTTTGCGAGCATCAAATTCTTTTTTAACAATAAATAATTCATCTGCAAAAGGTAACATGACGGTTTCCTCTTGTGACTGTGATAAGTTGACCTCAAAAACTGGTTCTTTCATAAGAATACTGGAATGTTTTTCTTCAAAATGTTGAATCAATTGTGCTCGTTGACCTCTCCATTGGCATTTAGAATAACTTTTACTCGGACAATCAAATTGTCTAAATTCACAATTTCTCTCATGATCTTCTAATTTAACTGCAATAATATTTTCTTTGCAGCCATTCTGAGAATGTTTGCATGGAAATACCAAAAATTGTGCAATTCTTTCATATGCTTCATCTCGAACACAATCTGCTTCATCAGTTACTTTACATCGACCACACAATGATCCAGTACCATCAATTTTTGTATAAACTGGAAATACTGATAAGTAGTTTCCACAAGTCATGCAAAGAAGGGCATCCAGTATATCTTTTGGAATGTAAACTTTTGAAGCCATTTTAAGATGAACTAATAAAAAAAAGTGTTATTAATACTTGAAATATTTATGAAACAGTAAATCATAATTAACAATTATTGTTACAAACTGATCGGTGAAATGGTTTACCAGTATTTTAAAAATTATTGTAGTAATAACTTTCAAAAATGAGATAACGAAAATTTAAGCACTGTTTTTAATTCCGGAAATAATTCGTCTACCCCCAAAAACCGCACCTTAGAAAGGTACACAAAAAGGTAGATCAAAAGGCAAATCTAGAATATTAACGGACACAACAGAGAAAAACACGATTAAGGCTTTAAAAAAAGTTACCCATAAAGATGATCACAAGTTAAGGTGATATACTCCAACATTTTGGCGCGAAACCTAGAAAGAACAACGATACTCAAACAAACCCAGTACAGAGAATAAATGTAAAAATTTTGTCAGGTATAAATTAACCCCGACATTTAAAACAGATACCGATTCACCGAACTGTACTGGGAGGTTCATAGTAGAGGGCGTTTTAAATCAAAGAATAGAATATTTTAAATCTGTATTGCGTTTGTCTCAAAAATTTCAAAATATTTTGATATGAAATTTTAGTCATGACTAGTTCGTTTCATTTTACGTGGTAGACGCATGTGTTTATTACAAAAATTATTTTTTTTCTCTATAAACCATCATAATTTTCTTTAAGTTATCATTTATTCAAAATAAAAGTATGCGTCTACCACGTAAAATGAAACAAACTATTCATGCCTAAAATTTCATATCAAAATATTTTGAAATTTTTGAGAAAAACGCAATACAGATTTAAAATATTCTATTCTTTGATTTAAAACGCCCTCTACTATGAACCTCCCAGTACAGTTCGGTGAACCAGTATCTGTTTTAAATGTCGGGGTTAATTTATACCTGACAAAATTTTTACATTTATTCTCTGTACTGGGTTTGTTTGAGTATCGTTGCTCTTTCTAGGTTTCGCGCCAAAATGTTGGAGTATATCACCTTAAACAAAGGTAAGGATAAGGAAAAAAAGAAAACGAGTATAGTGAAGCGAAAAGTCTTATTTCGATTGTGCGGATTTCAACTATTCCGTCGCCGATACTGATGACTATTGTTGAGAAAATAATAACAGTGATAGTTCGATTAAAGAAGGTAACGTTAATTATTAAAAAGGAAACTTTATAATAATTATTTAAGAATACTTCGTAGATAAAATTCAGGAAGGGAGTTTATATAAAATCAAAGTAAAAATCTTTGAAAACTTGGAAATCGTCAAATAAATGATTTAAAATTATATACAAACCATGGTATTAAAAAAAAAATAACCCACCATGGAGAGTCAACTCACAAAGAAAAGTTTATGATATTCCAGAAATTGAGATTTATTGATCTCAAAATAGTAATTGAAAGTCTGAGTCCTACATAACTTGTTTTAAAATTTTTTAGTTCATTTTGGTTGTAACATATCAAGTTTTTTTTATGATTTATTTTTATATATATTTATTTAAATATTATTTATATTTATTATGATAAAGAAAACAAGTTATAATTTTATGATTCGATGCCAAAACATTGTCAATAATAATTAGTAGGTACATAAAAACTTTTTTCTGCGACGAGAAAAAAGTTTGACATTTTATCTCTGTTAACGGGGCACAAAACGTCACTTTTTATGAAATTATTACTTTTTTACCATGGGAAAAAAGTGAGTACTTTTTTCCCGGATATATACACAAAAAAATGCAGAATCAAATTGACAGATAGTTGATTGATAACGCAGGTCTAATTGTCACTATAAGGACAAAAGCCTACTAGTTTTAAAATTCAAATTTTGCATCAGTAATTTTCTGATTTTATTTAAAATATTTAATCGTCGTCACAGAAAAAAATAGTGTATTATACACGGGAAAAATATTAGATTTTAGCTCTCGGTTTTTTGTCTCCCTCCGCTTCGCGTCGGGAGACAACACAACCTCGAGCTAAAATCTAATACTTTTTTCCCTTGTATAATAAATAACTATTTTAAAAATTAAACCGCCTTAAAAAAAATGCACTAAAAATCTTTATTACTTAAAAAAATTGGAACAAACTAGGCATCTGATTTCGATTTCCTTGAAGTTGGTTCCAATTTTTTTAAAGAAATAAAGATTTTATTTTTGGATTTTTAGTGCATTTTTTTGAAGGCAGTTCAATTTTTTAAAAAAGATTTTATTTTATCATTTTTAGTTGCTACTTGGTATTGTCAGATGTGGGCACAAATTTATGATGTAGGTACTCTTGTGAGAGAGATAAGTAAATTGTCTAACACCTAGAAACACCATGCACGTGAAGGCAATCATAGTGATTAAACGTGGACTTTAATTATTGT
Source organism: Altica lythri (assembly GCA_964028335.1). Taxonomy (NCBI): domain Eukaryota; kingdom Metazoa; phylum Arthropoda; class Insecta; order Coleoptera; family Chrysomelidae; genus Altica; species Altica lythri. Next base: position 46,956,027 of record OZ034802.1, on the reverse strand, counting down.
CTGAAATCACCAACCAGCAGTGAGCAAGAGAATTGATTAAATGTTCATTCCTTCTCCTTGTGTGTTTTTATGTTATACATATTCATTATTAACATATTAACTTAACTGTAGAGCTTATTCTGTTAATTTTTGTGGTATTTTTTGGAATATCTTCCACATTGATGACTAGACCTTAACCAAATTTCTATGGGACCACACGGTTACTCTATTCTTTTGAATGCAAAAAGATTTTTTTAAATCGGACTATAAATACCGGATATATTCGGTAACATACAAAATAAAAAACTATGTTCGAATTGAGAACCCTCTCCTTTTTAAAAGTGGTGTAAAAATAATTGGGTGTCATTTTTTAAAAATATATCGTCGCTGCGCCTCCAAAATCCGCTATGTGCAACTTTTGGCCAAAATCAGTTATGTGTAGGTATGGGCGCAAAATCATGGCATAAAACGTTCTGTAAAATGCTCTAAGTGTTGTGTGGTTTCTAAACCTATAAGAAATCGATGTTTTAAAATTCTCTATGTGCTACATGAATAAAGTGTGCCTTCAAAATGCTCTATGTGCTTCAAGGTTACATAGCTGTTTTTAATCATCTCTGTGGAAGCCGGGACTGCTAGACTTTGACACGTAGAGTATTTTGTATTTGATGCGGCACTGGTTTATTGTCGCTAATTATTGATATATAATAAAGGAAAGGTAGGTTGTGGAATGTTAGCTAAAAAATATAATATAGGTACGAAATACGTGTAAAACGTGTTATTATCAGGTAAGACCTATTGTAATTTCTGCAAACGTAAACCTAACCTCTAAATTATTGTTTCACACAAGTGTTTGGAAATGGCAAATCAACGAGCTAGAAAATTAGTTAATTTGGCACTATTCAATGCTACTACTGGAGCTGATATTACGAGAGCTGATATTTCATTGAAAGATGACAAAAATGTTTCTAATCAATCTGTTTTTGATGAACGAGATGAACAACACACGACCGATTTTGAGCTGGGTAAGATATTCTGAACATTCTGGGGTGGTGGCTTGAATAAGTAAATTATTTTATTTATAGATAAATACTGCACTGGATAAAAGTTTACAGAATATTGACATTGAAGAGGAATACAACAAATTTATCGAAAATTTACGAGAAAATAATAATATTACTGTTGTAGCTGAAGAAATCAACGATAATAATTCTATCTGCATTGAAAACACTGGGAATGATGAAAATACAATAAACATTATTGTAGATAATCATGTACACGACGTTGAAAGAACAGAAGATGAAAGCTATGAAGAAGGAAATGGACAAGATGAAGAATCAAATAAAAGAGATACAGATTGGAATTCTGATAAGAGTGTTAATAGCAGCAGTGAAGAAGAGCGGGATCAAAATGGCAATATACAGACAGTACGTGATAAGAAAGGAGAAGAGGATACAAACAAAAATGCATTAAGGATGTACAATAAGAAGTTGCGGTTAATGGGAAAGAAATATCAAGGACTGAAACGAGTAGACAATAAAAAGTATATTCTGACTGAACGAAATGAAAGAGTGTTGCAGCCACGAACTTGTTCTCACAATAAAGCAAAACGATCATCACAAAGAAGCTTCATGTGTGCCGAAGTTGACGAAGTAACGCGACAAAAACATTTTAAGTACTTTTGGAAGCTAGAAAGCTGGGGAGCTAAAAAGGCGTATTTAAACGGTTTAGTGGATAATCGACAAATTAAAAGAAGACGGAAAGGAAATGATGAAGAGAATAAAATAAAAATGCATGGGTATGATTGTTTCTTGCCAAATGCAAGCGGAAATAAAGTGCGTGTATGTAGAAATTTTTTGTTATCTACCTTTGCAATAACCAAAGATTCTTTTGCTACCTGGCTACAAGAAAATGATGCAGTTGTGGAAACAGACTTGGCAGAAGGAGGAAAAGAAAATTACAATGACAGGAAAGCTAATAAAAGAAGATCTGAAAATGAACCAGTAACTAAGAAAAGACTCAAGTCTGACTCTGTTTTCAAATGGTTAGAAATATTGCCTAAAGTTCCAAGTCATTACTGTAGGTCCTCCAGCTCAAGGATTTATGTTGAACCCACCTTTAGATCAAGTGTTCACATGCATTCAGTTTTTAAAGAATGGTGTATTGAAACAGGAAATCCTGTAGTTGAAAGAAAAAAGTTTTGTAAAATCTTAGAAGAACAAAAGATCTCAATATTCAAACCAAGGAAAGACCAGTGTGATACTTGTGTCTCTTACACCACTGGCAACTTATCAAAAGACAAGTACGACTTGCACATTATAATGAAGGATGAGGCACGTATCGCCAAAAATAATGCCATTGCTTTGTGTTCCGATACAACGTTGGTGGTAACTATGGATGTACAAAGTGTTTTACTATGTCCAAAGTTATTGGTGTCAATGCAGTATTATAAACAAAAACTTCAACTACACAATTTCACGATCTATGTCTTAAATAATAAGGATGTTCATTGCTATGTATGGCATGAAGGAGATGGAATGGTTACATCTAATGAGTTTACAACGTGCATCCTGGACTTTATCAAGAGATAAACAGATCATCCTGGAAAAGGGACATACAATGATGGAGGTAGACAGTGTTCATTCCACACTGGAAGGTCTTTTCAAGCCACCAATTTTTACACCCGGGGAATATATTAGTAGAATGCGTCAGGCAAGAAGCAAGCAGCCATATATCATCCATCATTTAGATTATGCATTTTTTAAAAATTTTGAAAACCTTCCACAAAACTACACCACACTAAGGCCAGGCAAGAAAGCTGGTGATCCTGTAGTTGTTGATATTAGAGGATTACTCTACAAATCTGGAGAGGTTTATTACAAATTGAGACATTCTCAAGACTGGACTGTACTTCCACAACGTAGACGAAATTGTAATCCATCGGACCCTATGAATTTGTATACTGAGCCACTCAAATTAGAAAAAAGTAAATATGATGCACTTCAATCACTAAAAATATCAATGCATAAAGATTTTCATTCTTTATACGATAACCTTAGGTTTAAAAACTAAACGTTATAAAATTTTTTTTGTTATCTACCAAAATTCTGACTCAATATAATAATAAATAACATTATTGAATCAAGTGTTTTTACTTTCGAACCAAAAATTTGTTTTATTAATAAAAAACGCTGTGTTGCAAAGCCGCAAATAAAACCAGCTAAGTGTTTTGTTTAAACAAAATAGGGAAAAAACAAAAACATTACAAAGAGGTCTAAACGAAACACTGTTTGCCAAGACAAATGCGGTAAAAAGTAGGCCAAAAAATATAAAAATCATATATATATATATATATATATATATATATATATATAAATAAAGTGCCAAGAAAACGCGCATCAAAATAAAAAAAAGGAGGATAACGGGCAATGTACGCAACAAGGATCATATGTTACAAGTAGGAATGGTAACCGCAGACATGCATGTTTCTGGCTCATTAGCCGTCATCAGTGCGGCATAACCAAGAAAAGTATTGCACTTGGCTAGCAAAAGTGTTGGGTACTTGGGAGCAAAGGATGTTGGGGAAACATGTGTCAAGAAACACAAAAAATCTGTGTGAGCGTTCGTTGTTTTTGTGTTTTTTGTGTTTCTTGACACATGTTTCCCCAACATCCTTTGCTCCCAAGTACCCAACACTTTTGCTAGCCAAGTGCAATACTTTTCTTGGTTATGCCGCACTGATGACGGCTAATGAGCCAGAAACATGCATGTCTGCGGTTACCATTCCTACTTGTAACCTATGATCCTTGTTGCGTACATTGCCCGTTATCCTCCTTTTTTTTTTTTTTTTTTTTTTTTTTACGAAATTGCACATGGCGGGTTTTGCCGGCGCATAATTATTGTTATTAATAATTGTAAATTATTCCTAACTTCAAATTAATTTTAATAGAAAATACATAAATTACAACTGCTTATCTCGATTTGAAACGCATTTGTCAAAGGAAAAACGGTCCATGGTCTACGGTACATTTGAGTTATTGTACTTAGGACAGTTTTCTCCTAGTTTTTTCAAATAAATCATCTTTACATAGATGTACATTGAAAACGTGTATCTAGCACCGTTTTAAAACATATGTATCTAAACGGAAAAAAAGTGTTGAAAAAAATAAACAGACCACGCCCTAGCCCTATAACATATTTATATAAAAGTAGAAAGAACCGATAACTTTGAAAATAACCAGGTTTTTGTATATCCATATGTATTAATATTAAACTTGGACCTTGTTTTAATATTGTTTTTAAATGCAATAGTGATTATTTTAATCAATAAAAAACATCGTAACTGTAGCGTGCTTACGCAATCATTTCGAGTTTCGGTAAAGTCCCTATCAATACATGCTTTCTTATGTAAAGTTTCTTACCTAGCTTATTAACTTCAATCGACTTCAAGTAGATAATAACAACTAAATAGAACTTATTACTTGTATAAAAAATGTTAAAATCTATCAAAAAAAATGTAATAGAGGACAAAAACTATTTAAACGTAAACTCAGCAACAAGCAACAACTATTAATCACAAATGAAATGAACAATGCACAATTGCACAAATGATCAAAATGATCAAATGAACAGCCGAACAGCGTGATTTCTTATCAGTAATCAGTTTGGCCAATCTCTTGCTGTTTCCTGATGGCAATGCGTTCGTTTGTATGAAAACGATAAGTTCCATATACAGTTTTATTATAATTTTGTCGTTAGTTTTAGATTCAGCACTTTAAAATACACTACATATTAGTTTACTACTTAATTAACGGCAAAATTAATATTAAAATTAGAAAAGAGTTATAGCTGAACGCAGGTGTGGTACATGTCTTAAGTAGTAAATATTAAAAAAAATGTGATCTACGTTTTACAGTTCCTGTTTTAAATTTTAAGATTTTATTAAAACTGGTTAATACAATGTGCAAGTAGGTATTCCCTAATATTAAATAAAAAACGTGTTTGGAATAATTGGTTGTGTGTAGTGCTCTCTGTAAAGCTTATTGTTTATCAGACATTTGTTTTAAAATTTAAAATAAAAAAATTGGCAACGTGCCTACCTATTATAAATCAAAATGGATTCGCCAGTATTTGATTTTGAGAAACTTTATTAAATGAGTGCAATGAAAAATTTTTATTATTTATAATCAGTGATGTAGTCTTTAGATCAAATAAAATTAAAATTAACTAGCTCGCAGAATTACAAGTACATGCCGGCTATCAGTTACGGAAAGAAGAAAACCTTGAATAAAATACATGATCAGTGATGCAAGCTCTACAGATTTTTCCGTACATCTACGGATTTTTTACTTGATCTACGAACTTTAATTGATCTACAGATCTATTAATTATTATTTCAAATCTGCAGAATTTAAATTGATTTTGAATCAATGCAAAATTTGTAAACAAATTTAAAAAATCGAGTTTTCGTAACTTTTTTGGTTTTTGATATATCGGTATCTCGGTTTTTTGAGAATCTTGAAAATTTGAAAAAAAGCATTTTTTTGGTTGATATCATTTTTGAAAAATTCAAAACATTACTGAATCGAGACAATAGAACCAAATGCAAAATTGCAAAAATTTACATTTTAATATCTTTTTTGGTTTTTGAGATATCGAAACTTAAAGAACTGAGTATTTTTTCGAAAAATTATCATCAAAAAATTTTTAAAATTTTTCAAAAACCTAAATTGCATTAAATTTCTCAAAAAATTCTTCATGATTTTTAGAATTAATCCAACTTGATATCTCAATTTTTGGTAAATTTTTTAAAAAATGCGTTTTTTTTAAAAAATGCGTTTTTTTTTAAATGCAACTTTTTTTGTAAAAAATTGCGCTTTTTTGTTGAAGAAGGTATTTTTTGTGAAGTTTTCGATTTTTTTTTCTAAATTACGCGTTTTTGTCAAAAATATGCATTTTTTTGTAAAATTTTGGGATATATTCCTTGTTTCTTTTTAAAGATTTTTTGAAATTTGAAAAGTGGATTTTAAATAAAAAATTAAATTTGGAGCCTATTTCAGAAAACTGCCTTTTGATATCTATTTTGGTCATCGAGATATGAGAAATAGGAAAAAAGTTCGAGTGTTTTTTTTAATAAATCGCTGTATTTAAGTTGTATTTGTTTTTTTTTAATTTACAGTATTTCTAAATGTGTATTACGTTAATTAAATGGAAAAAAAATTACTCATTTTTTTTAAATTTTTCAGAATTTTTAAACAATTTTTCTATTAACAGGAAATTTATTTGATCTAATCCTTAGGTTTCTTAACTTGTTGGTGATTAATTATTATTATCCGTAGATCTACGTACCTATTTTCTAACAGGGTATCTCCAGACTTCTACAGATTTTTTAAGGCCTCTTACAGATTTTCAAATTTTTCACCTGGCATCACTGTACATGATAATTTCTTCTGCGAGAGTGAGAGGTTAGCTCAGCTGTGATTAGAATAGAATAGAACGGTTTTTTATATCTGTTATCTCTGTTCAGTCTGTTCTCTACTTGTTCTCTACGGTTTACCCATATTCTATTAACCTGTTGAGTCAATTTTAATTTTCACTGGGTTTTTCCCCTAATATTGAATGATTTTACCAGCATAGGTAAGTTTTAACTAATATTTATCAAACAATAGTTTTATGATTCCATGACAAGAATCAGAGAAATGCTTAAAAACATATAAGCTGTTTTTGTGGTTAGTTTTTTTTCTGTAGTACGTTTGCAAGTTTCATTTGAAGCGTGAGTAATGAAATTACAGTCTATTTGCATTTGCTGATTTATTGAGTAAACTTTATGTTTGCTCCAATAAAATGTGATGTTACATATGAAGAGAACACGGGAAAAAGGAAGAATATAAGAAATGCCTGGAAAAATAATTTTTAATCAAATTTCCCATTATCAGCATATCAGCAAGTCGCTTATATATTATAATATATTATAATAATAATAATAACGTAATAATATATTAATAACGTAATAATATATTATAATAATAATAACGTATAGTTGATTCAAATAGAAGTGTCATCAAGTAGTCTCTGGAAAATTCAAATTTGTAGTGGCAGCACCCACGTTTAGTGAAATTTGAATCGCAATATTAGCCAGCTTGTGATCAGATTGCTCTTTGAATATAAAACCTCTATTCAAAGAGATTGCTACATAATGCTCAATACAGTTCTATTTTATACTGTCTGTTATATTTTGAGAAAGAACATAGACGATGTTTAGATGTTTTTATTGTTTTTTTCATTAGTGATTAACGATAAAGATATAATAAGAATCTCTGTGTCAAATAGGGTTGCCAACTTTTTTTAGATGAACAATAGTATTGTTAAAATAAAAGTAAAAATAATATATAGTACTCTGGAAAAAATTATAGTACAAACAACTCAATAAAATGGTTAGAAATAAAACTCAATTTTGACGCAACAAATATGATAAATTTGACATCTGACATACTTAAATGTCATTTTTTGACAATTGACAATTTCGACAATTTGATTCAAATAGAAGTGTCATCAAGTAGTCTCTGGAAAATTCAAATTTGTAGTGGCAGCACCCACGTTTAGTGAAATTTGAATCGCAATATTAGCCAGCTTGTGATCAGGACCCCTATTTTCGAACGTGTGATATGAAGTGAAAGTGAAGTGAGTCGGGAAGTGATCGATCCCTGACAGAACCTTTCATGAGTCGTATTTTCGATATTGCAGCGTTGCCTCGTTATATTTATGAAAATTGAAAGAATTTTCTTTAAAAAACTCCATTTTTTGCACAACAATAAGGAATCAGACCACAGATAACTATATTCTTTTATTTTTGAAAGACAAGTTTTAAAACAAAACTAGAATAACAACTGATAAACATGTGATTTTGACAATACGCTGACGCCTGAATACATACAACGATAATGCGCATGTTTCACTGCTTCGACTGGGTCTGACCAGGCGAAGTGTGATGTGAGTTATCATATATCTCTGCATATATTCTAAAATTACGGATCGCGGGCTTCTTACCAGTGATCTATCACATCACATATTCGAAAATAGGGGTCCTGATTGCTACATATGCTCAATATTACTATAGGGACCGAGCTCCAACTGTAGAGGCAGCACTTTGACTGAAGGCCGCGCGCCCTAGTGCGGAAATTAGGAATTAAATGGGCAAAAATTTATTAATAACAAACGTCATAATTAATAAATAATGGAAAAAATAATTACATACGGATTTCAACCGATAAATAATAATAATATTCGTGGTCAAAATGTCTTTCCACGTCTTTCCAATGGTAGTTAACGGAAAACAATAAAATTTCACAGGTAAATTTATATACCGCTCTCTGCGAGACTTTTCTGTACAGCCTTTTATACAACATGATTTTATTGATAAAGACAGCGTGAATAATTTTAAAATTTATTTTAATAAAATTTTTTGCCCATAAGTTTACAAATTCTATCACCAGAGGGGCGTGACGGTCTAGAGGCTCGGTCCCTATAAACATTTTGACACATCGCGATGACATATAATTCCCTAACTAAAGTTCTGTTTCCATTGAATCTAGTAATAAAGTTAAAGATGATCTCACACGCACCCAGCCCACTTGATAACACTTCTATCTGAATCGACTATACCTACTTATATACCAATATTTGATATTTGACAGCACAATTTTGAAATTTGACATATTTATATGTCACTTTGTCACTGAAAATATATAACAGTTTTGGTATTTTTGCATACTTATTTATCATTATTTGATATTTTACAATATAATTTTGACATTTGATGCAACAAATACAATAAATGTGATATTTGACAATTGTTTACTGACTAGCATTTTTATTAATTTATGAAATAAATAAAATGAAATTGAAAATGTTAAGCTTATTTGTGTTAAATTTTGTCTTTTAAATCCTTTCTAAATCTCAGTCACCATCCAGTAGGTATCGCTTAAATTGTAGAAAAGGTAAATAAAATTGTGATCGATACTTAATGGCAAAAATATAGTATTTTTGCGTACTATATAAATATATATAGTCGATTCAGATAGAAGTGTCATCAAGTGGGATGGGTACGTGTGAGATCATCTTTAACTTTATTACTAGATTCAATGGAAACAGAACTTTAGTTTGCGATGTGTCAAAATGTTTATAGTTATATTGAGACCACCGCTCTTCCAGACCCAAAAATTTCTTTAAAAAAAAATTGTTTATACCTATTAAAAGAGCTTAATTTGCACCTTTCAAAAACGTATATTTCATAATTTGCACCCTCGTACTTTTTTTAGAAACTTGATTACAAATTTGCTTTACTTGAACCAGATTCAAATGCTCATATCTCACTCCCTAAAGTGTATTTCGATATGCACCTTTTACCAAAAATTTGCAATTTTAATTTTCTAATTTGCACCATCGTAAAATTTGCGAAAAACGGTAACAATTATTATAAAAATTAATAAAATTAGTTTCGGACTGCTGTCAGAAATAAGTAACTGCGGGTAGCGAACGCATGCGCAGTTATTTATTTCAGCCAGGAAATGATTTTATTAATTTTTATAATAATTGTTACCGTTTTTAGCAAATGTTACGATGATGGTGCAATTTAGAAAATTAAAATTGCAAATTTTTGGTAAAAGGTGGATATCGAAATACTATTTAGGGAGTGAGAAATGAGCATTTGAATCTGGTTTAAGCAAAGCAAATTTATCAAAAAAGTACGAGTGTGCAAATTATGAAATATACGTTTTTGAAAGGTGCAAATTAAGCTCTTTTAATAGGTATAAACAATTTTTTTTTTAAAGAAATTTTTGGGGCTGGAAGAGCGGTGGTTATATTGAGCATATTTAGCAATCTGATCACAAGCTGGCTAATATTGCGATTCAAATTTCACTAAACGTGGGTGCTGCCACTACAAATTTGAATTTTCCAGAGACTACTTGATGACACTTCTATTTGAATCAACTATATATATATATATATATATATATATATATATATATATATATATATATACATGAAGTACTTCGAAACCAATGCACTAAGTAAAGCTAAAATGAAGCTAACCTTTTGGAAACGCTACGTGGACGACATCTTTATCATATGGCCTCATGGAAGACCCAATCTGGACAATTTCCTTGATGAACTAAACAACATCCACCACCGAATACAGTTCACGTTAGAAGTTGAAGAGAATGGCCAATTGCCTTTTCTGGACCTACTTATTACAAGAAACAATGACCTTACAATTGATTACACAGTATACAGAAAACCTACACACACTAATAGATATCTGAATGCTAGATCTCATCATCACCCTTCCCAATTGCAATCGGTAGCCAGTACACTGATATCCAGATCTATACGCCTAACAAAAACAACGAACCGACAAGAAGAACTCCAAAACATCACAACCGCCCTAAGACAAAACGGATACCATGAACACACAATCAAAAAAGCACAAAAACAAGCCACGAGACCAACAACAAATAAGGAAGAATATGACATGTCCAAACCAAAAACTAAACTGCCATATATAAAAGGTGTAACAGACGTGATTGGAAGGATCCTAAGAAGGCATTTCCACAATCTACAAGCCGCAGACTACCTTACACAAAATAATAGGCAATCCAAAAGACAAAATACCTTTAGAAAACCAAGGCGTATACAGCATCCCGTGCAGTAACTGCGACAAAGAATACATCGGACAAACAAATAGAAGAATCTCAGCCAGAGTACGGGAACACCAGAACAACATCAGAAATAAGCAAACGACATCAGCCCTTTTTCAACACCACCAGGAAACGGGCCACACAATAAACTTCCCAGAAACAAAACAGATTGCACCTATCAAACACTACAGAACCCGCATAGTCAGAGAAGCCCTCGAAATAGAGAGAACCAACAGCCTCAATAAAAGAGACGATGCACAAAACATCTCCAACACTTGGAAAAGTCTCCTCAAAAGACAATCTAATCCAATTACCCGAGAAGAACAAAAATCCTTGGAGAATACACAGACACGGGCAGAACCAATAAGAAACACACACGCAACAAGGACAGCCGTACCCATCCAGGCCCAAATGCAGTCAGGAAACAATCGGCGCGACCAACGACCTCTGGTGGAGGAAACGTCAACACCTGAACCGCACCCCCCACCAATTACAGAACAGCGATATAATCTGCGCCGCCGCCGACACGTATAAAAGCAGCAGCACAGGACCACGCAGCTCATTCCAAGTTTAGCAGCCGCAAAGGAAGCATCACTTGAAAATGCCAGCTGAGATGTTGGCGAAACGTCGTGAAGACACAAACAACCAACGGATTGAAACCCGGAACACCACTACTGTTCATTCTACCATCCGTGAAACACTACATCATAACATATATATATATATATATATATATATATATATATATATATATATACAAAAGGAGAAAATTATTGGGCATGTACGCAAAAAGGATCAATAAGGCTACGAGTAGGAATGGTAACCGCAGACATGCATGTTTCTGGCTCATTAGCCGTCATCAGTGCGGCATAACCAAGTAGGGTATTGCACTTGGCTAGCAAAAGTGTTGGGTACTTGGGAGCAAAGGATGTTGGGGAAACATGTGTAAAAAAAAACATAAAAACACAAAAACAACGAAAGCTCACACAGGAGTCCTATCGCCATTTTGTGCTTTCGGCCAGCTGTGCCAATGGGTTTTCGGCTAGCAACCAGCGTCGCAACGTTGGCGAAACGGACTCATTGTGTTTGAGTCGTTCTAAGCCCAGGATATGAAATAAACAAAGTGCCAAGAAAACGCGTATTAATATAAACAAAAGGAGAAAATTATTGGGCATGTACGCAAAAAGGATCAATAAGGCTACGAGTAGGAATGGTAACCGCAGACATGCATGTTTCTGGCTCATTAGCCGTCATCAGTGCGGCATAACCAAGTAGGGTATTGCACTTGGCTAGCAAAAGTGTTGGGTACTTGGGAGCAAAGGATGTTGGGGAAACATGTGTAAAAAAAACATAAAAACACAAAAACAACGAAAGCTCACACAGGAGTCCTATCGCCATTTTGTGCTTTCGGCCAGCTGTGCCAATGGGTTTTCGGCTAGCAACCAGCGTCGCAACGTTGGCGAAACGGACTCATTGTGTTTGAGTCGTTCTAAGCCCAGGATATGAAATAAACAAAGTGCCAAGAAAACGCGTATTAATATAAACAAAAGGAGAAAATTATTGGGCATGTACGCAAAAAGGATCAATAAGGCTACGAGTAGGAATGGTAACCGCAGACATGCATGTTTCTGGCTCATTAGCCGTCATCAGTGCGGCATAACCAAGTAGGGTATTGCACTTGGCTAGCAAAAGTGTTGGGTACTTGGGAGCAAAGGATGTTGGGGAAACATGTGTAAAAAAAACATAAAAACACAAAAACAACGAAAGCTCACACAGGAGTCCTATCGCCATTTTGTGCTTTCGGCCAGCTGTGCCAATGGGTTTTCGGCTAGCACAAAATGGCGATAGGACTCCTGTGTGAGCTTTCGTTGTTTTTGTGTTTTTATGTTTTTTTACACATGTTTCCCCAACATCCTTTGCTCCCAAGTACCCAACACTTTTGCTAGCCAAGTGCAATACCCTACTTGGTTATGCCGCACTGATGACGGCTAATGAGCCAGAAACATGCATGTCTGCGGTTACCATTCCTACTCGTAGCCTTATTGATCCTTTTTGCGTACATGCCCAATAATTTTCTCCTTTTGTTTATATTAATACGCGTTTTCTTGGCACTTTGTTTATTTCATATCCTGGGCTTAGAACGACTCAAACACAATGAGTCCGTTTCGCCAACGTTGCGACGCTGGTTGCTAGCCGAAAACCCATTGGCACAGCTGGCCGAAAGCACAAAATGGCGATAGGACTCCTGTGTGAGCTTTCGTTGTTTTTGTGTTTTTATGTTTTTTTTACACATGTTTCCCCAACATCCTTTGCTCCCAAGTACCCAACACTTTTGCTAGCCAAGTGCAATACCCTACTTGGTTATGCCGCACTGATGACGGCTAATGAGCCAGAAACATGCATGTCTGCGGTTACCATTCCTACTCGTAGCCTTATTGATCCTTTTTGCGTACATGCCCAATAATTTTCTCCTTTTGTTTATATTAATACGCGTTTTCTTGGCACTTTGTTTATATATATATATATATATGGCCGAAGCCACAAATGGCGATAGGACTCTTGTGTGAGTTTCGTTGTTTGTGTTTTTCGCTTTTTAATACATGTTTCCCTACCATCCTTTGCTCCCAAGTACTCAACACTCTTGCTGGCCAAGTGCAATACCTTACTTGGTTATGCCGCACTGATGACGGCTAACGAGCCAGAAACATGCATGTCTGCGGTTACCATTCCCTATTCGTGACCCTATCATCCTTTTTGCGTACATGCCCATTAATTTTTCCCCTTTTGTTATATATATATATATATATATATATATATATATATATATATATATATATATAAAATGAGGATAACGGGAATCAACGCAACAAGGATCATGGTTACAAGTAGGAATGGTAACCGCAGACATGCATGTTTCTGGCTCATTAGCCGTCATCAGTGCGGCATAACCAAGAAGAGTATTGCACTTGGCTAGCAAAAGTGTTGGGTACTTTGTTTATATATATTTATCTACTTCTTTGACAGTAAATATTATTTATACTCATTGTCACCATGCAGGGTAGGTAAGCTATATATAACGCACAGTTGTGCGTAAGGAAACGTCATGTTGGAGTGACGTTTCATTACGCACAACTGTGCGTTATAGCTTACTTACCCTGCATGGTGACAATGAGTATAAATGACATTTACTGTCAAAGGAGTAGATAACAGTACAGTACGTACGTCATATATTTTTTTAGAGATGTCAAATATTTAGAATTGAAATTAAAGTATTGAGTCGTAGATAAAGCATAGTACGTAACTCGAGTGGTAAGAGGTATTACGTACTCGTAACTTTTCCACTCGTACGTAATGTCCTACTTACCACTCTTGCTACGTAATATACTATTAACAGTATATAGTACGTTAAGCTAAAAAATAGTACAATACTATATAATATAGTACGGTTGGCAACCCTAGGTCAAACAAAGTATATTGACCGAAATTATGCTTGTTATTTTTGTTTATAATTTATAAATTTCATTTTATTTATGAGATATAGCGGATTTCTGTTATTGTTGTTTTCGGAACCCAATATAGTTTGTTTTGTATAAACATGAGTTGATGGGTATATTAATATAATAGGTTGACAAATATTTTTACTCTTAATGCACTTCTTTTGGATTATGTGGATTATGAAAGTGTGTTATCTGTATATTATTAATGACGTGTTATACCAGAATTTTATTTAGTTATTTTTAACTTCTAATTGTTTAATTTTTAGGTTTACTATGAATTTCCTACAATTAAGTTCTTTGTCCGATCTATCTTGTTTAAAATGTAACAAGCTACTATCATATTTTCCGATTTATTCAAATTCAGATGGCTCTACGTGTGGAAGATGTTGTCCTCTAGAAAATGGGATTAGAAATGATATTTATGAAACTTTGGCAAAACATATGTTATTTCCATGCTGTTACCAGAATAATGGCTGTCTAGACAATTTATTACCTAAAGATATAGCCGAACATGAAAAAGATTGTGATTTCCGAAAATATTTGTGCCCAATTCTCTCTTCATCTGAATGTAATTGGGAAGGTTTTGCCAGTAATTTACTGGAACATGTTGAAGATAATCACCCGGTTTTTTTATTAAATGAAGAGTACTTTGAAATTGATTTCATACGCAGTCACGACGAAAATTATTTACTACCCTATGGTGAAGATTTATATATAGTAAACAGAAAAACTGATTCCAAAACCCATACATTTCACTGTACGGTAACTTGTATGGGTTACAATTTGTTTGCAGAAGAGTTGTTATTTAAATTAATACTAAGCAATAACAATAAATCGCATACACATGAAATCAGAAATATTCTAAATGCAACTGTAGCTGTCTCACGAGATGAACTGAAAACTAGATTAAATGATCCTGTATCAGTAATTGCTAAAATTGAAATCTTTAGAGAGGAAAAAATGAAAGAGGTTGAATGTGATTCACAAAGCAATAATGATAATATAAATATAAAACTTCTTCAAGAACTGGAATGTTTAGTAAGTATTTATTGTAAGTTATATTTTTTTTGTATTATTTAAAAATGAATACAATTTCTGGAATTGCGATCGTAAAATGTCAAAATTTACTATGATACCTTCATCCATTTTAGTTAATGTCCTATCTCAATCTTGGACCATCATGTTAGCACTTCGGCTTACAATTTATTTTTCGCTTTGGTGATTTTCATCCTATGAACACTCAGCATACAGAGACCGCTCAGACGATTTTTACTAATGGTGGAGCGAAACCACATTTTGACACGCCATAACGTACTTAAAGACACACGGTTGGGCCAGCAAAATAGCAAGCGCAAGTTTTATTCTCGGATAAAATATTTCCGAATCCTTTATCAGTTCTGCCACTTCCATATCTTTCACGAAATTTAATAACATATTTGTTTCTTCCCACAAGTGGTACCACAATTCAGCCTCGCCGTTGAAACTACCATTTAAGTTATAAAAACTCGCAAAAGGCCACTGTTTTTTCAAAAATTCTTTGAATGTCATTTGAAACATGTTATGTGGGTGCAATGACATAAAAAAATATGCCGGTAAGTAATTAGCGAGTCTAAGTAGGGAATAATCAACGATCGTTTCCAAAACTGAGTAGGACTCACTGCCGTAGGATTTACACGGCGCGTCTGTCTTTTCGTGTTGCGTGGCATTGTAAAATCAACTTCTACAGCATCAGCTATCACTTGAGCTTCAGCTATGAAACTGCAGCTGTGATCGTTTTTTTAATGTGTCGATCATTCTTTTAATGTGATTCGCACAATGGAGCAAGTTAATGCTTTTTGACTGTACACATTTACGATAGGTTGAAGAAGTGCAGAATATTTCGCAATAAGTCAAACAAAGACAATAAATTCTGAATTTATAGTAGCGCAGTATAGCTGAAAAGCCGCTTTTTTGTAGTATTGTTGCTTTATTTCAAAAATCTCAAAAAGGGCCGTGGAATTTGGATCTAATTTTCTTTGAAAATAACAGTGCACTTATATTTTTGCGAATACCGCGTTTTGCATTTTTTTTTATTAAGGATGTCCTCGTAGGTATAGACCTAAATACAAATGTACTGAGAACATTTATTGGGACAGAAGAGACAATTTATTAATTTGGCCTGCAAGTTAGGACGAGTGGGGAAGACGTGGGAAGGTAAGGAGTTCCACAATCTGGAGACCCTGGGAATGAAGGAACGATCGAATCGATCCGTTCTCGATGTTCAGCATTGAACAGTATAAGAGTGCATTGAGTTGGAGCATCGCGTTGTTCTGGCTGGTCTGACAAGTGGAGGCATTTTAGAACGGAGTTCTTCTGAGCAAAATCCGTTTATGTATCGGTAAAACAAGAAAAGATCAGACAATGGGGGTAGGTTTTTGGTGATACTGGTGTCGTTTATTAGTCGAACTGCCCTTCTCTGTATTGCATCAAGAACTCCGAGCCTTGACGAAGCCGCCGAACCCCATACATGCGAGCAGTATTCAAGATAAGGTCGTATTTGGGCTTTGTAAACAGTAGCTTAGTTGGATGGAGAAAAATATTTCCGTGCTCTAAACAGAAAGCCTAATTTCGTTCCTGCTGCAGTTACTATGGATGCAATATGTTCGTTCCATAGTAAGTCCTGGGAGATCGTTATACCAACCAGCGCAATGAAGTAGCCCGCTACCAGTGTCTAATGGTTGATTGTAATGGATGAGTTGCATGTTTGCCTCTTGCTGGATAAGCAACATGTCTTTGTCTTGGAAGCGTTGAAATTAACAAGATTCTTTCTTCCCCACTCGTCTACAATTCTCAAATCTTGATTGAGAGAAGCCGTTGTGGATCTTCTGTCCTCTTCCAGAATATCTAGAGGTATAAGACGGTTGTGCACTTTGCTACAGTGTAGGTTGCTATCATCTGCAAAACCATGTATCGGGTTATTAGTGATTTCTAGTAGATCATTAATATGTAAAAGGAATAGAGTAGGAGCTAAAGCCGATCCTTGGGAAACTTCAGCGTCGATCTTGCAGAGGTTGGAAGAATGTCCATCTACAGTAACTTGGATGTGCCTGTTGGAGAGAAAGTTGGATATCCATCTGCAAAGGTTTTGCGAGAGTTCGTATGAAGGCAGTTTGTTCAAAAGAGCTGCATGCCACACTTGATCAAATGCTTTTGAGATGTCTAGTGATACTATTTGAGTCTCCCCATAGCGGTGGATGGCATCAATCCAGACATGAGTTACATATGCTAGTAGATCGGCTGTTGACCTTTGTTGGCGAAAACCATATTGCCTGTCACTTAAAAGGTTGTATGTCTCAAGGTAGCTCAGGATCTCGGGATTGACGTATTTCTCCATAGTTTTGCTAATAAGAGATAGAACAGCTATGGGCTTGTAGTTAGAAGGCTGGGTTTTACAGCCTTTCTTGGGTACTGGTTGTACTCTAGCAGTTTTCCAGGATTCTGGGAAAATACCAGTATCATATGATAGTTGAAATAGCTTAATGAAAACTGGCGCTAGTTCAGGAGCACAAGCTTTTAAGAGTAAAGCAGGTATTTCATCAAGGCCGCTTGCTTTGTTGGTATTTAGAGTAGCAAGGACTAGCATCGGTATGTTAGGCACGTGCTTACGACATTGAGCCGATTCTCGAAAGAATTTTATGATTTCCTTTATTGTGCTGAGTGTATTACGTATAGCGGGGATTTTATTTAAATCAAGAACGACCAAATTTTAATTTGAGGCTGGCGCAGTGGAAAAACATGGCTTTTTTTTATATTCTTCTCTTACTATCTTTTGAACGCCACCATCTTTCCCCGACATTGTGGAGCACCTGTCATAGCCTTGCCCCACACGCAATTCTGGATCCAGGCCAAGGTTTGTTATGAAGTTATCTATGGTAGAGGCAGCAGAATTTGGCGTACATGGCAATTAGTTCGATGAACCCTAAAAATTCTTCACGAATCAACATATTTTCTTTGTTAAAAAATCTAACGCCGATGGACAGTTGCTCCTTGCCTGCGATGTCGCAACTCTCGTCTGCCAAAATACTATATGCATGTGCTTCTATCACACCGTCTATGATATCTCTGATAACATCTCCAGAAATATTTATTATTTCATTTTGAATCTGAGGCGATATATATGTCGCATTCTTTGCACATGATTCTGAGTGCGCCTGTAATGTTTTATCACCAGACTCAATTTTAAGTTTGATTAGACTTTCAAACAGACCTTCATGAAGGTCCTTGTCTCTTAATGGCAGATCGTGGGTACCACAAAAAACTATTTATTACAGATGCAATAATTTTTTTATTATCTTGTATGGTTTTTCCATGAGCACTAACTAACGGGCATGGGTCACTAGCGCGCCGCGGTCAGAAAAATATTGAGCTGGTCCTAATCTTCATAGGACACTTGCGCGCCAGATCCCTTTGGGGTATAGGACGGTTGCGCGCCAATTACCTGCTCGTTAATATTAATATTTATTCAATTTAAATTTAAATTTATAGGAAATAATACACTCATAGTTTCATTTAAGATTTTATTTTTTAAGATATTGGTATGAAATAGATTTTACAAAATTATATCTAGTAATACGTCCATTTCTGTATAAATTAATTAAATTACTAACGTATTCATTCCGTTTTTTGTAATTAATGTTCCTAACAGTTATTGCCAAATGAACGCTGTTTATCTTTATATACGTGTTTAGTTGTACATCTTTTAGAATATTAATAAATTTAAAAATATCTGGATGAGAGTTGTAAAAACTTGCGTTAAATTTGCTGTGAAATGACTCGCACGCATTCGTGCTTCGTTCCGTAGT
Source organism: Altica lythri (assembly GCA_964028335.1). Classification (NCBI taxonomy): domain Eukaryota; kingdom Metazoa; phylum Arthropoda; class Insecta; order Coleoptera; family Chrysomelidae; genus Altica; species Altica lythri. The sequence goes on along the minus strand of OZ034802.1, from coordinate 46,937,016 downwards.
GCTAGAACAAAATGCCCAAATATTTGGCGTAAACGAAGAATCACTGGATATATAATTGTCAACCAAGTAATCAGCGTATTTTATGACAGACTCATTTTGTGGAATTTCTGAATACAAATCTTCAACAAAACAATCTTCTACTTTACCGGGATCTAAAAATAGCCATCCAAAGGTCCATCCTAACCACAGGCCTATTTCCGATTCCTTATTTTTGTATTCTGCAACCAGCCCTAAATTTTGTATTTTCCTAAGCGATGACTGGGTTAAGTGAAATCTGCATCCAATAATTTTTATTTCCGGCCACATTTATTTCACACCAACGTGTATCGCTTTTTCGAAGTTGCAAACAATTTCTGTTGGCTTCAAACCTAAATTGACTGAATTACAGTAATTGTCTAACAATTTAAAGGCCTCAAAATAAGTCTCCGCATTCTTATTCGACAGCAATATAATTACCAGCGGAATGTAGTGTCCATTTTTTACTGTATGTATAGTAAATAACTGTATAAAAAACTTTGGACAGTACTCAAAAGTACCATCAACGTAGATTTTTTGACGGTAACATAAATACCTTAAATGTGATAGGCACGAAAATAAAATGATATTTTGCTCTCGGTTATTGACTAACAAGAAGTTTTCGCCTTTGTTGGTTGTGCAGGGGCAGGACTCAAGAGCATCGTGAACATCTTCTTTAGAGCGAGGTAGAGGTGGTAAAACACTTCTTCTTGATCTGTAAATACTTTTCGGGATATTTTGTATATCTTTAATTGTAACGTCTATGTCCATAGGTCCTTGGTTAATACCATTATTGATTAGTTTAGATGGTCGTTCTGATGTATCGTCCATAGCTTTTCTCTTAAGACCGTTTTGTAATTTCTGGTACAGTAAAAAAACAATTGTTTACATATAAATTACTACTTCATAAGTATAATAATAAATTATTAAAAGTATAGATTATATTACCTTTACGTCCAAGTTTTCACTGCAGGGATGGTTATGACAATTATTATTTCTTTGGAGTAAAACTTCTTCTGACTTATCGACACACACTAAAGCCTTACAATTTTTTTGGGTACACCTATATGTAACGCCCATAACAGTTTCTTTATCTTTACGAAAGGTGTATGTATCCAAAACTATTAATTTTTTTCTTCGCACACTTAGCATCGTTTCCATTGCGAAGAATTAAGAAGCAACTATTAAACCCTTTGGCACTTTTAAGGGGAATAACACAAAATTTCTAAATTGTTAGTTTATATTATAGAATATGATGGGATCATTAATAAATAATTAATTTTATTATCCAGGTATGAGGATTATCAGGTACCATAATTATGCCTGGCGCGCAAGTGTCCTATTACCTGCTGGGACCATAATCCCCTAGCAAACCGTAAAAGTGACCGCGGCGCGCAAGTGACCTACACCCCTAACTAACTGCACATCCACAAGCATATTCTGTATACATTTTTTTGCGGACGTGTTTGAGGTCTTGAGATACTGAGACGTGGCATGTATTTTGGCGAACTCTTGCATATGTTTGTTTGTACCTAACTAATGGTCGCGGTCAATCGCGCACGCTTTTTCTTTTGATCGCATTGATTTGTGTGTATTAAGTATTGTAGTTAGTACCTAGATAATTGTTTTATTACGTACCTTAAAAATCAGAGACAGGGTGGGGTAATTTTGGGTATATTGAATCTTAACAAACTAATCAGTAATTTTATTAGAATATTTTAGTTTATTAATTAGTTTGTTGCAATTGGTTTGAATAGTTAGGTAATAAAATAAAATAATAATAAAATTTATTTCAAAAGCTTGGAGAGAAAATCTAAAAAGTTTTATTAACGTTAAGTGTTGCTGTTACCACAGAACATAAATATGTATGTATGTATAACTTTTGATATTTTGTTTACAGGTTTGTATGGAATACATGATACCTCCCATCTTTCAATGTGTTACAGGTCATAGTATTTGTAAAAAATGTAAGGAATCTGTAAATAGTTGTCCTACGTGCAGAAAAGAATTTCAAAATACACAGAACTTTGCTTTGGCTCAAATAATTAATCATATAGATTACCCATGCAAATATAGTAAATGTAAGTTTGTTACAAAAGCTAGAGATATTAAAAAACACGAGACTACTTGTGTTTTTGCTCCATATCCATGCCCAGTTAGAGGCTACGAACCATGTAGTAAAGAAGTTTTATTAGAAGATCTATATGAACATCTCTATAAAGACCATTATGAAAAAGTTCTGGAATTAGATACGGTATGTCTACCTTTTGATGATAATGAATTGTTTGAAGATTGCTATTTTATTAAGTACAATACGAAACTTTTCATTTTACACATATTTTGTAATACTAAAAATGATGACACTGTTTCGTTTGATACTCAATTGATTGGTCCTCCAGAACAAAGTTCTGAGTATCGATATGGTATAGATATTTTAGATGCCAATGGAAACAATCATCGACTATATTTTACAAAACCATGCGGCTCATTTACTGGTGAAGTTGAAGTCGTATCTGATAATAATTCCGAAATAATGTTCAGCTGCTCTCAGATTAAGCACTTGATAACTGATCAGTTCAATTTCAGGGTACGCATTTTCAAAAATTGATATTGTATTTTTTTGTGATTTACACATTATAATTATATTTTGTATTGTGCTTTTTAAAATTATTTAAGTATTTCTTGTGTTTATTGCAAATAAAAGTTTTTAATTACTTTTTTTATTTAAAGTGGTAGTTTTTCTGAAATATAAGTTACAATTTTTAGTCTAAGATCCGAAAGCAGAATTAGTGTTTTCATCGAGTATATGCTAAAAACCAAATTTGTACGCACATTTATGATTAGGAAAATATATATCGACCTATACATATCAAAATGTGGCCGCTAGTATTTTCAATTGATTTTTCGGAGAAAATTTCTTTCATGTGGTTTTTAAATAAAATACTGTTCATCTCAAGGCAATATATATGTCGTAGGCAATCGCCGTAATCCGTCATTCCCTGAAAAGCCTAGGCATTACAGGTACTGCCGACAATCGCCGTAATAGAATCATTATTACGGTGATTGACGGAAATTATCCGTCATTTCAGGGACTGACGCTAACGTTTTAGGCAAACGGTGTAACTTTCTGATTGATTGAAAATTACGGCGTTTGACGGTTGTATAGTCCGTCAATTCTTTAGTAAATTGCGGGTTATTAGTCCAGTCAACGTGGAGTACAAATAATACCAAAAAGGTAGAAAAAATATTAGGATATTATTGGGTGTGAGTATGATGTGGATTACGAAGAGCTTTGAAATGTTTGGGAGGGATGGAAAATTATAGTTTTCAAGTAACGGAAGACTAAAAAAGACTTATTGGGTGTGAGTGTGATGTTGATGATTACGAAGAGTCTGCAAATGTTAGGGAAGGGATGGAAAATGGATTTTTAAGTAACGGAAAACTGAAAAAGACTTATTGGATGTGAGTGTGATGTTGATATTTCGAAGAGTTTGCAAATGTTGGGAAGGGATTTTCACATTTTGTAAAGTGATGGAAATGGGTAATCGAAGGCTTATTGGATATGGGTTTTATGTTTGGTTACGAAAGAGTTAGAAATTTTAAACTTTTGGGATGGGATGGAATTATCAAGTAGGTAACTGAACACTTTTTGGCTGTGCTTTCTTTGATTTTAATTATTTGCCAATACATATAAAGTATTAAAATAATATTGGCAAATTTTGTCAGCAGTTCGCCAACAGTTGGAATACTTCGCCAATGACGGGCCGACTGAAGTGTGTTTGCTGGGGAGTGGAGTAATTTTTTCAGTTATTTATTGTTTATATGTTAAACTTAAATAAAAAATATAATATTTCAAAGACTTGAATGGATTATAGAAAAACATGTAAATAGATTATAACTAGGAATCTTTTTTAGCTTAACTTTAGGAACATTTTTTACCCATTTGAACACAAAAAATTTAAACCTAAGTTTTAGCAAATTATTTTCTAGAGTTATTATTTATGGAAGTAAATTAAAGCATTTACATATAATTGTTTTTACTTTTTTTAATTATCACCTCATCGATGACTAGGTTGACTGGACTATATTACATCAGAATGATCCGGCCCTATATTTGTTTATATAATAGGTTAGGTTGTCCTTTCCTCACTCATTTCATCGTAATCCCTCAGTTTTTTGGCTTCTTTATTGTCCAGAAAATATTGATTCACTTTCTCATAAAATTTACTTTTGTGGCTATCCATTTTACTGCATAAAATGATGAAAAAACACTACTTTTAAGCCAGCACAAACAGCACTAACTTCATGATTCTGAATTGACTAAACATGCATCCGGCTATCGCTGTAAAATTCAATCATTCGTGCGGTTACACCGTTTGCCTAAATGTTTAAACGTCAGTCCCTGAAATGACGGATAATTTCTGTCAAACAGTGTAATAATGATTCTATTACGGCGATTGCCGGCAGTACCTGTAATGCCTAGGCTTTTCAGGGAATGACGGATTACGGCGATTGCCTACGACATATATAAAGACTCTGAAAAACCTCCAGATTAAATTAGGAACCGCTATACCATAATAAACAGAAAAAAAGAGTTAGCGTGTAACCTTTACGCGCGATTGAAGTAAAACTTATTTGACGTACGTATCATTGCAAAATAAATTTAATTCAAAATATGTTTATTAACAAGTAGCTACAGTAAGTTTACAGAAATTAGATGCTTATATAAATTATAATATTCAGTATGAACAATTTTTTTTTCTAAAACTAACACCAAGAGATTACAATTCAATTATATTTATAGTCTATATTGTTACGACCCGTGGTAATAGTTTTTATAAAATTAATAGAACGATATCTTTTAACAGACTTTTATTATAATACTTGTTAAACTATTCGAGAACGAAGTAAAAGTAAAAGTAAAAGTGGCCTGGCTCACATAAAAGTACCCTTTTCCTGGTGTGCACCACTTGACACACCCTTCCCAGAATCCCATCAGGTCACATTCCACTGTAAACGGGTCGACCAGGGACAGTGTTAGGTTTTAGTCGGCCATGCTGCCCATTTTTCCGTCCCGGAAAACCCTGTGTAAGTCAGAACAATAAATTAATGCAAACATACTTAAACCGTTGTCAAGAAAAATCAATCAGACTTGGATGCTGCGCACACATCTTTGTCATGAATAATTTCTCTCTTTTACAACAAATTAAAAACAAACAAATAACAACAATAAAATATGTATAAAGAATAAAACAATATGAACAAGCTACTTTTTAGCCTTCTTCGTTTTCAGATTCCGTTTTGCTATCGCTTTCATAAGCAGCCGTAAACGGTTTCATTCTTTCAGCAGAGCTGACACCTAGGTACTTTTTACGTGCACGCCTTGAACCTGGCAGATCTTCAACCACGTATCGGTCAAGATCCAGGACTTTCTTTATTACGTAGGGACCGTTATATTTTGGCACCAGTTTTTGGCTTTTACCATCGTTTGCCAAATTTGCCTTGCGTAACAAGACTAAATCACCTACTCTATACCTGTGACATTGCTTTCTTTTAGCATCAAAGTGAGCCTTTTGCTTCACTTGCTTTTGTTGTATCTTCATTTCAGCATCTTTTCTGGTTTTTATTATATCCTTATCTACTTCATCCTGGACTACAGCCATACGTAGGAATGAATCTTTCATTCCCCTGGGGTTGTAGCCAAGGAGTAATTGATAAGGGCTCTTCCCTGTCGTTTCATTTGGTGCTGAATTAATGGCGAACAGAATAGAACTTAACGATTGATCCCATTTTCTCTCATCGTCATGACTAGTTGAAATGGAATTTAGTAAAGTTCTATTAAAACGTTCCACTTGTCCATTTGCTCGTGGTGTAGCCGTTGCGTTATATACGACTTGCATCGATAGGTCCTTGGCAAACCTGATAAAGGCATCACTCGTAAAGCTTGATCCTCTATCACATATTATTCGTCTGGATACACCAAAAGTTTCAAATACACTTTCTAAAAAGTTTATTACTGGCTTGGTTTTTGTACTATTTACTGCTTTTGCCCAGAGAAATTTCGTGAAGGCATCGACTGCCACAATCAAATAGGAGTTTCCCTTCGTACTTTTAACAAAGGGCCCTACATGGTCAATATGCATAGTGTCCATTGGTACCGGCGTCTTTTCAATTGGATGAAGGAATCCTTCCTTCTTACCCGTTGGCGCTTTATTATATGCACACTCTAAACATGATGAAATGTATCTTTTCACATACTTTTTCATGCGTGGAAACCAATATTTATTACTTATTAATTTCATTGTCTTCTCCACTGCAAAATGACCATTGTTATCGTGGTGATACATGGTAACTACCCGCCTAGCTGCTTTAGGGACGTACCATCTCAGTCCGTTTGCTGTTTTTCTATATAACTTATTATTGTTAACCTCATAGTCAATGTGAATTTGTTTTTCCTCTGGATCGTTGGCTTTATTCTGAAGTATATTAAAAATATTTTTACATTGATCGTCTTTCATTTGTGCGGCTAAAACCCAGTCATCCTTGCTGATGTCCACTTGTAGCACATCCATTGCGGCTAAAACCCAGTCATCCTTGCTGATGTCCACTTGTAGCACATCCATAATATTAGGCTTTTTATTGTTTCTATCAGGCATGTCGACAGGATTTCGACTCAATGCGTCAACGTGTCCCATCCTCGTCCCCGCACGGTATTCTACACAAAAATCGAACTCTTGTGCAGTTAACCACCACCTTGCGATCCTAGGAATCAGGTCACGCTTACTCATGGCTGTTCTAAGGGCATTACAATCCGTAACCACTGTGAATTTTATTCCAATCAAATATACTCGGAACCGTTGTAAGCTATTAATCACAGCTAGAGTCTCTAGTTCATAAGAATGAAATCTTTGCTCCTCTTTTGATGTCTGACGACTAAAATATAAAACGGGTTTTATCCATTTTCTTGTTTCTGCAATAATATACCACCAAGTCCTAGTTTTGAGGCATCTGTATGTACCTCCGTCTCAAATTTGGGGTCATATATTGCTAAAACCAGCCTTTCAACTAATACTTCTTTTAATTTTTCGAATGATTCTTGCTGTTCTGTTCCCCACTCAAAACGAACATCTTTCTTTGTTAAGGATGTCAATGGTCGTGCTATTTGGGCAAAACATTTAACATATTTTCTGAAATAGCTACAGAGACCAACAAACTGACGTATTTGATGTACATTCTTTGGCACAGGGAAATTTTTAACAGCAGCAATTTTTGTAGTACCGGGCCTTATACCCTCGGTACTAATTTCATGACCAAGGTAGTCTATAGTTGTCTGGGAAAAATTGACATTTATTTAGACGCAGTGACACTCCTGCATTCCGGAATGTTTCTAGCACATTTTCCAAGGCAATTAGTCCATCTGGTATACTCGAAGAGGGTACAAGTACATCATCCATATATGCCAAAGCTGTGGTAAACCTCATGGATCCCAGTATTTGGTTAACTGTTCTTTGAAAAACAGCAGGGGCGTTTACCAATCCGAATCGCATTCTCAGATATTCATATTGACCGTCAGGTGTTACGAATGCAGTCTTCTGTCTAGATTCTTCTGCCATTTTAATTTGGTGATAGCCACTAGTCATATTAAGTGTAGTAAAGTACCTGCAATCTTTCAATCTTTCCAAGTGTTCGTCAATCCTGGGAAGTGGATAACAGTTTCTAATTGTCTTAGCGTTCAAGGCACGATAATCGACGCACATCCTTGTTTCGCCATTTTTCTTTTTAACCAGGACGATTGGACTCGCATATGGTGAATTAGATTCTTGAATAATTTCAGCACTTAACAACCCATTGACAATTTCTCGTACCTTTTCTCTTTCGCTAAAAGACAGACGATAAGGCCTGTACGTTACAGGTTTATCATCCATAAGATTGATAGTCATTTCAGAATTCTTAATTCCACTCAACTCACTGACATTTTGTGCAAAGCAATCTCTATATTTATTAATTAATATCAAAAGCTTATTTAAGTCATTAAACGATAATTTTTCAGATACATAGCATTTTAATTCGTTTAAAGAAAATTTCGGCGGATAAATATTATCAACTTTATTGACACTTACCCCTAAATTTTCTTCAATGCATGGGACACCACGCGCTACGATCTGTCCTCGCTTCACAGTTAGGATATTTTCTGTTAAGTTGAGCACAGGGAGTTTAGCATCCAAGGAGGATGTCACGCAGCTTGGTACTACGCACCCTCTTGTTGGTTCGTACCACTTACGGATATTTACAAAAATATCTCCAGTATAGTCCGTGTTAGAATTACACTGAATGACACCCACATGATTTGGCGGTATTTTCACATTTTCTTTTGCTCTCAAACATAATTTTTGTGGGGGTAATTTGTCTACTTCAGGTAATTGCACCATTTCGGAGTTAAACAATCGTACACTATCATTCCGAACAACAGTTACAGCATCCGTTTTGTCAAGTACAGATCTACCTATTAGCAAGGGCATTGATTGTAGATGGTCCCTTACTACGAAAATGGGAACCTCAGCTTCTAACAAATCTACCTTTAATTTTACCTGTGACCATCCCAAGGCTTTTGTTACACACCCTCCATAACCATTGAAGCATACATCAGTTTGTTCCCAAGTGATTCCAACGTATTTGGCATCACTTTCACGGATTATAACCACTTCACACCCTGAGTCAATAAATCCTTGAATATTATGTTCGTTTATTAAACAATTGACAAAATATCTGTTGTGCTCCGGTGGTTTCGTGTGGCATAGCATAGCACTACGTGTTTGTGATGGCTTATTTTTATTTCTATAGCAACTTTCTGCCTTATGCCCCAACTTTTTGCAAATCGAACATTCCATCTTAGGTGCTGGACAGTCCTTATAAATGTGTCCATACTGTTTACAGTTAAAACATTTTCCCTTTGGCAAAATCTTCCTAACCCCAGATTTAATTTCGGCTAGATTCTGGTCAGTTTTCTTATCCGGCCTCTTGTTGCTATAATACTGCGGCTTTGGGTCATTCGTTGTAGTCGTAATTAACGTTGACAAGTAATCAGAATACAAGTTTTCTGGAGTAGTGTATCTTCCAACTTTTGCTCCTGATTGTATCGTACTATCCTGTATCCCATCAATGATCATCGCTACAGCATTTTTGCCTGTAATATCACATTGTCGAAGCAATTGGGTTTTGGCAAAATAATATTCAGTCCACGTTTCGTTAGGTCGTTTTAATCTATGTATGAGATTTTTAAGAGCTGTTGGGTAATCCTGATGATCAGGGAACGCTTGAGTTAATAAACTCTTCCATTCAGCCCAAGAATGCATATAATTCTCAAGGCTATTGTACCAGGTCTTCGCCAGTCCCCCTAGTCTGGACTGCATGTGATAAATAGTAGTCCTTTCGTCCCACTAAGGCACTATAAACATAAGGTTTGTTCCAACTGACTAGTGGTATCGTTCTAGAACGGTTCGCGCATGCTCATTATAAAAAATGCGTTCCAACTGGCAAAAAACCGTTCTCGAACGATTCAGTTTTCTGTTCCAACTGTTGTTGGTATCGTTCAAGAATCGTTTTAGAACGGTGATTACGATTCTCGATGCAAAGGTAGAATCGTTGGTATCGTCATGCGCAATGGATTGACATCCAGCCAGCCAATATTTTTTATTCGCCATATTTGTTTTTGTTTTGTTGTTGCTTGCAGTCTGCTTTAATATTACGGTATTTTTGTGAAGAACTTTGGATTTTTAGCTGGTGTAAAATGAGTGATTTAGATGATAGTGATTTTTCGAACTTTAGTGACTCTACAGATAATGAACTGAACCTAATGTTACATGAACCCAGAGTTAAAAACAGTAATTATTTGGATAAGTGAAATAAAATACCTATTTATTATCAAAAATATACAAGACGAAATGATTGCGATCCATAAATAATCGTATACTACTTCATTTAGTTATTACTTTTGTTTGTTGTTATAGAAGAGACAGTGCCACAATATACAAACGATGATTTTGTAAAACATTTTCGAATATCAAGACATCTAGTTAAAACCATTAGCGAGCGCTTCGAAAATAGTAATTTTTATAATGGAAGAATGGAACATGAAAACATTTCAGCTTTGCATCAGGTTAAATAATAGATGAACTCTTGAATTCATTTATATATCTTTATGTTCTATTAGTAGGGATGGCCCAAAACTAAAGTCAAAATAGGTTTGTACATGTTTAAAATAAATTTTTTTAATCAGTACTGTTGTTTGTCAATCCAATAATTAATTTACCTAAATATACATTGAAAATAAATCACTTTGAAAGAATAAAAAGATTTATTTAAATTGTAAGAAATACATTGTTTAAAACCGAAAAAGAAAATACAGAATTTATTATAAAATCTTATGACCGGCCACGAGAGCACAAGTGGCCGATTAACGAAACAAAAATTTTACTTGATATATATAAAAAATACAAAAATATGTTGGGTACAGCACATGTAAAAAATAACAAACAATTGTGGGAAAGAATTCGACAGGAAGTAAGAAGTTTGTTAAAAACTAATGTGCAAGACAAGCATTGCAAGAATCGTTGGAAAGTTGTTGAGAGAAATTATAAAAAATTTATAAGAAAAAATTTATAGATAGCCAATCTTTTATTAAGCACCTTCTCCTATTAAGCTTACCAGTAAACTTGCTAGCTAAATAATATATATATAAAAGGCTAATACCTAGAACGATTCTTGGTACGATCATGCGCACTAATTGATTCTGTAACGATTTCAAAACGATTCTGTGATGGTTATAAAACGCGAGTTGGAACAAACCTATAGGTATTATCATCAGCCATGTTTAGTCCAATGTCAACCACAAAACCAGAGATAATAGAATAGATGTGGCAACAAGTTCCGACATCAGCGCACTTTAAAACTTAACTTCTATACCCTTTTTATGCTTTAAGTACCTGAAATTTATTTTAAACTAAAACCACTTATAGTACTTACTTTGTCATTATACCGTTATAAGTACTTTTTCGCTCTTCTGCTACCAGCTCGTTTAGTTTCCATTTTCACCGCTATAAAATACGATTGCACGTCTGTTTAATTTGTCTATGGTCTAGCACGTGAACTGACTGACATTTGACAAAAAATGGCTGATGATAATACCTATATCTATAGTGCCTTAGTCCCACCTATTTATCTCAGCTAACTGATCTATTTTGTCCAACCATTTCCGACAGTTTTCATTTTCTTTACATGAAAACTCCGGAATGCAGTCTGGCCTTATAGACACTCTTGTTGCGTTATTGTTTTCTAAAAGCTGATTTACCAAATCTTCTAGTTCTTTAATTCTTTGCTGTGCATCCTGTGTTTCTTGTACCACAGAAGCACGACTGGAATTGTCTACAATTTCAGCAGCATTCGATAAACTATTTCGATTCGTATTAGCATGCCTGTTTGTAGTCTCATTGGGTGGTGTATAACTCTTTGTATGTGCCTTATATGCTGTTCTTTTTCTGTGTTTTCTGTGTTTTCGTTTATAACGACCGGCACAGTCACTACTAGAAGACGAAGAACTCGATCTACTAGATGTAGAACAACTAGAGCTATCTCGCCTTCTTTTACCCATATTCACAATTGTCCACAAATAAAACAAACAACCGAACAAATTAAAACTAATATGTTCAAAATGCTAACAAACTAAACTTAAACACTTAAACACTATAAAACTAACAAGTCTTTTCGGATAGAGCGTGATATATCCCGCCGCTGCACTGTTACGACCCGTGGTAATAGTTTTTATAAAATTAATAGAACGATATCTTTTAACAGACTTTTATTATAATACTTGTTAAACTATTCGAGAACGAAGTAAAAGTAAAAGTAAAAGTGGCCTGGCTCACATAAAAGTACCCTTTTCCTGGTGTGCACCACTTGACACACCCTTCCCAGAATCCCATCAGGTCACATTCCACTGTAAACGGGTCGACCAGGGACAGTGTTAGGTTTTAATATACTTTACAAAAAATGATATAATGTTATATTTATATTATTTATTAGAAATAGGAATTTAAAAGTTATCATTATTTTTTATATATGAAATAATAGGTTTATGATAACTAAAATGTGAAACATAGATTTTACTCTCTAAATACCATTAATGTATATGAAACCGTTTGAAAATTTTGAAAAATTTAGAAAGTTTTACTTCAAAAAATAGCTTCAATTCAAAAAATAGCTTCAATTCAAAAAATAGCTTCAATTTGATATAGCAATAATACATGTATAATACGTTATAAATGTATTGTAATCATACCTGTTTATACCTGGCTGCAAAGAGGTGCGGAAACTGCGCAACGGCAACCGTAATTTTTCAGACTCTTTATATACAGGGTGTCCCAGAATTAAGTACGGAAACTTCGTTTACGTATTCCTTGATGACAAATAAGTAGGGTCTTTCCTATAAAAAAATTTTTTTTAGAGACTCCTGTCAGAGTTATAACCCTTTAAAGAGGGGCGGTAAAATACGGTTTTAATTTAATATCTTCTGATTGGTCCAAGATAAAAAATTAAAAATTTGGGTGAACATCATTTTTGTAAAGACGCATTTCTCCTGCCACTTTTCACCTGCCCACCCCATTGTAAGGGTGCAAATCAAGGAACCCCTCTTAATATTTTTTTGTAACTTTCTTAGCAATTAATATTTGCAATAACAAAAAATTATTTTAGGAAGTTTTGATTATTTAGAAACTTTTTTGTTCCTTGTCGTTTTTTGCGAAATCGTTTCGGTTTGGAGTAAAAAAATAAAAAGTAGGACCATGTCAATTGCGTATCGTGTATCGCGATCAAGTAGCGCACATTTTACCACCCCTCTTTAAAGGGTTATAACTCTGACAGGAGTCTCTAAAAAAATTTTTTTTATAGGAAAGACCCTACTTATTTGTCATCAAGGAATACGTATACGAAGTTTCCGTACTTAATTCTGGGACACCCTGTATAGTTCGTTCTATAGACTTACGAGGGTTTCGGATTAAAAATTTTATAAGTATTTCCTGGTAAGTACTGGAAAGTTTGACCTGTTCTTTGGGGAAATATCAACTGGTTAAATGAAATTAAAAATAATGCACAACTTTTAGTAGATTTATATCTACTATTCAGCTGGTTCGCATGTCATGACTTCGGGAAAATTTCACTACAGTTTTTCGTTTTGGGCCCCCCTGACCTCAAAAACACCTTCCGTTAAAAAGTTATATATATATATATATATATATATATATATATATATATATATATATATATATATATATATATATATATATATATATATATATATATATATATATATATATATATATATATATATATATATATATATATATATATATATATATATGTATAGTTCCGATATAACGAAATCTGTGGACACGATAGCGGTCGCATTTCTTAACGGATCGAAATGAAATTTGGTACAAAAATCAATCGTCCAAAAATCTCGGTCGAGTTCGTTAATGGACCAAATCGGTAAGGCCGTTTGGGCGTGACATTAAATCAAAATGGAAAAAAATTCGTAACTTTTTTACTTCACCCTGTACAAAAAAATGTTAGAGGACTTTTTTGTTTGTCTTAAAGAGACCTACAACTTTTATCTAAAACATTTTTTTCTAAAACGTATACTTTTAATATATTCAATTAATATAAATCTACTGATGCGCCTGGCTTACCAAGGGCCATTTTTTTTAATAATTATTAATAACTACCCAGATAGCACACAACATCTTACAGACGTCCATTTTAGGTCCTATATTGGTTCGAACGTCCTGGTACATAACAGAGACATCTTTAAAACGTCCTGCAGAGGCCACGTTTAAAACGTTGTTTTGATATGTTTTTAAGACGTTTTAGGAACGTCCATGTATGGACGTTTGTATTTTAAAAAATATTAAATTTGCGTTTTCAACAAAAATTTTTAATACTACGCATGTTTTTTTATTTTATTAGTTGCCTATATAAAAAATGTTTCCATTTAAATTCCGCGCTCTTTCACTTGTCATATGTCATGTCAAAAACGTCAAAGGTCAACAACAATACAACAAATCCCATTTTGCTTTTCACATTCCCGCGTGCGTTACTTGTTACTACGATTACGCTTCGATTTTAGGTGGCATTTTATTTGGATTTACATTAAAGTAAGTACATTTTACATTTATTTTATATATTAGTTTAATAAAATGTATCGACCAAAAGATATGCACAAATATTATATGCGCGCTAAAACAGCACAGCAGCCCTATGCTCGTCTAGAGGAGGTTAGTAATATTAATAGTAGCAATCAGGATTCTTTTCTTCCAACATCAAATGAAGTGTGTCCCTCAACATCTAATCAACAAAGTTCATCTAGAAATTTTAATGATAAAGTATTTGAAGAAATAAGTAGTGAAAGAGATCAGGATATTGATGTATTTGGTAGCAATTATCAGTCACCAATAAGTTCTGAAAGTGATCAGGAAATTGAAGTATTTGACAGCAATTGTCAGTCATCAGCCCCTATTTTAAATTCAAATGCTTCTAGTAACACAAGTGCTAAAGTGCTGATAATGAAATTTAGAAAAAATACTGTAATAAATTAAATAAATATCAAACCCTGTTTATTTTCAAATTCTCACTTTGTATAATTTGATATTACTGTTTTTTTGTAATCAGTCTATAAAAAAAGCATTGACGAGGATTTGATATACTTCCTGTACTTCTTTATTTAGTTATTAGCTTGAGAATAAAAAAAATTGAATGCATGTTTATTTTGACTTTTGTAGCAAAATAATTCGCAATAGGCAGATTGAATAGGTCTATAAGTTAATTTAATTTTAGCTTCTGCTGAATTAGCAAATATGGGTGCATCAAGAAAAGAAACAGAAGTCTTCATCCAGAATTGGCTGAGGAGGAGTGGGGAGCGAAAAAACAAAATAGCCAAAATAATGTAAAACTTTATAGTAAATGTATATATTAAGCATTTTATTTATTTTTTTTTCTGTACCATATGGTTAATGTTTTAATGTTGGAACTAAAATTTCACCTACCTAGATCAAACCAATGAACGTCAAAAACCAAGTTTGTTTCCCTTTAACATTGAAAAAAAGAAGTTATTAAAATTAAACAAATTCTCAAACAAGCATGTTTGGTCGAAGAAGCTGAAACTTTGGGTCCCAATGTGTAAAAAATTAGCCACTGGGACCGAAAAATATGACAAATCCTTTAAAAAATATCCTGAAATGACACGAAACTAAATATTAAAAACGTCCACGAAGGATGTATTTAAAACGTCCCAGATGGACGTTCAAAAGACGCCTTGTCTTGTAACAATGTATGTCTTAAAGACGTCCTTAAAATGTCTTTTGGATATTAACGGACATCTTAAAGACGTCCTGAACGTTCCGAACGGATGTCTTTAAGACAATTTTAAAACGTGTTTGTGCTATCTGGGTAGCTGTACCCGGCGCGCGTTGCTACACAAACAACTAAAATAAATTTAAGAAAAATAAAAGAGAAGAGATAGAGAAGGAAAGAAAGTTTATAGTTTTGTCACAGCCGGACTTGACTATACGGAGTATAAGTGGAGTAGGGCTGTGGTTTTGTTATACTTATCGCACCAAAATATATTTTTCGAACTTATATTTATACGAATTCGTATAGATATCTATTAATCAGTATTGAATTTGATACATGGAAGCGCCATCTGGTGGTAACTTTCATTAATGCGAATATCATGTTCATCTTACCTATTTAAAAAACATCATCATACTGATATTTTCATGACAATCGGTTAAACGGGGCAGAAGTTGCTACTCTGTAGCGCCACCTGGTGGCGAGCGGCATCAATGAGCATATCATACAAACCTTCTCCGTGGAAAAATACATATACATACCAATTTTCATGACAATCGGTTGAACGGGACAGAAGTTGCTACTCTGCATCGCTACCTGGTGGCGAGTGGCATCAATGAGCATATCATACAAAACATCTCTGTGGAAAAATACATATACATACCCATTTTCATGACAATCGGTTGAATGGGACAGAAGTTGCTACTCTGCAGCGCCACCTGGTGGCGAGTGGCATCAATGAGCATATCATACAAACCTTCTCCGTGGAAAAATACATATATATACCAATTTTCATGACAATCGGTTGAACGGGACAGA
Organism: Altica lythri; assembly: GCA_964028335.1. Classification (NCBI taxonomy): domain Eukaryota; kingdom Metazoa; phylum Arthropoda; class Insecta; order Coleoptera; family Chrysomelidae; genus Altica; species Altica lythri. The sequence goes on along the minus strand of OZ034802.1, from coordinate 46,920,786 downwards.
AGTTGCTACTCTGCAGCGCCACCTGGTGGCGAGTGGCATCAATGAGCATATCATACAAACCTTCTCCGTGGAAAAATACATATACATACCAATTTTCATAATAATCGGTCCAGTAGTTTTTGAGTCCATTGAGTACATACAGACATACATACATACAGACAAACATTCATTTATATATATAGAAGATTAAATAGTAATAGAGAATCTTTTGTCTAATTAAAAGTATATTAAGCAGAATTAAACTTCTTCATTAATGGAGTCTTATGAGGCTATTATAATCCTAAGAATAATTTTATATCACACTTCGCACAGAAAATATGGTCTATGTATAATAAGTTATTTAACTCAAATAGAAAATTTTAATAACATAAAAATTTGTTCCATATAGAGAATTTCAAATGAAAAATAAAAAAAATTGAACTTAACAAAAATGAAAATCAGTCATTATGATCCAAAATATCATAATAGTCATCATCATCACTATCATCACCATTAAATTGTTATTATGATTGGACTTATTTCGTTTCTTTTGTTTTCACGAGTCCACCAATCTTCTATTAGTTTCTCGCACTTGGATATACACAGTTCCGTCACACTTCTGGAGTTACCATTGAAAGTGCCTTTCGCCAAGTTTCCCGCACTGCGTCGTCACTATAAAACCATTAGGCCCAATATGGTTGTCATAATATTGTTTTGCTATTCCCCTTACATATTCGATGGGATTAAACTGGCAATGATAAGGTGGCAGACGTAAAACTTGATGACCGTAACTTTCAATAATCTGATCCATAACAAAAGTTTTTGGTTTAGCGTGTATGTTTGCCAAGCGTAATAATTCTGATTTTAATATACTTATGTTTTGTAAATGGTATATGTTCCTTTGTAAACCATTCTTTAATTTTATCAACAGTCCAAGAATTCATTGGACTTTTGTTTAATACTTCAGAATGGTAAGGTGCATTGTCTAAAATAATTACGCTGGGCTCAATTAAACCTGGGAGAATTTTTTCATGCAACCATTTTACAAACATTTTTGTGTTTATATTATCGTGATAGTCACTGGATTTTGATTTAGATAAAAATATTAAATCAGCACCCTCTATAAAACCGGATTTCCCTCCTGCATGTAAAATTATGTGTTGCTTCCCTTCTCCATCTGTATGTTTGATAGGCTTTACGTTATCATCTTGCCATATTCTCTTGGTTGCACCCCTAGAAAATATCCATGTTTCGTCTAAATATATTACGCTTCTTCGTACTGCACAACTGCTCCGTAAAAACGATTCACATCACACCAGAGACAATATAATTTATTACCTATGTATTTATTATCTTTGCATCACACTGGCCAAAGCAAACGAGTGACAAGTCGCGGGAAGTTTGTAGAGCCATAAAGAGTGTTAGCTACCTAAAATGCTTTCTTGAGCGGAATCGAACATTTTAAATTGCATTTTTGATGTCCAGGTCTTATTACCGCATCTACCATATTCAATGCAGAAATCATGTTATTTTTATAATTTGGAGGGTCGCGGGGGCGTGAAAAAAAAATAAAAAAAAAATTAAATCGATAAGTCTTCCACAAGGTTTAAAACTTTGCAAAATAGTTATTTTTATAATTTGGAGGTCAACTGTGAACGGATTTTACAAAATTTCACTAACAAGGGGGCGCGAAAAAAAAATTAAAATCTATAAGTGCTACAGGTTTAAAACTTTGCAAAATAGTTATTTCTATCATTTTAAGGTCAATTGTGAACAGATTTTGCAAAATTCCATTCCCAAGGGGGCTTGCGGGGGCGTGAAAAATAATCTCTGCATATATAATAAAACTGTAGAAATGAAACATCTGTACATTAAAGATATTTAAAAAATAATTAGCTGTCGGTGTTACTACATCGATATAGAACCGAAAAATATGGTGCGCGTATCACATTAAAACTACTGATCCGATTCAAATGCGGTTTTCACAGATGTATTTGTCTTTTTCTTAACTTAACATCTGGTGTATAAAAATACCCCCCCCCCCTTTAACGAAGTCGGGGGAGAAATTTTTATATAACAATCAACACGCCACGTGAGCGACGTAGCAGGTACAGCTAGTTTATAATAAAAACACTTTTTTAAAATTAAGTAACGTCCCTAGAAATCATTGTTAGGCAATAATGTAATTAATCTTTTCTCGCCATGATTAGGATTCTAGAGTATGTATTATCTGGTGATAAACTAAAACTATCCACTGAAAACAAATATATATTTATTTTTTTGTCACGTCTTGTAATAAATTAAAGTAAGATATGATAACAGTTAGTTAGAATTAAGTAAACTAATCGAGCTCTTTTATCTTTTGAATATCAAATTAAATATTTGTTGTAGTAGAATAATATTTATCAATATATATAACTGCGATATAATGATAGCACTTCTTACAAGTGCTAATAAAATACATTAATTGAAATAATGCCTGCATACGTTAATATCATGGTTGACAGAGTTATCTGGATTACCTAAAACAATGTACCTAAATATATCTCATTGGTGGTAAAAAATACATGAAGGTCGGATATTGTGTTTTATTTGGTTATAACCAGTGATACAGAAAATAAAACACTCTGTAAAAAATAATAAATTTATTAAGATTTTGTAAAAAGTTAAAGTTTCAAATTAGTTATAAGAGCTCTCTTTGATCAATTCCATTTTACCATTTTCAGAATATTCGAATTAAATAACAATTTTTCAGTTTTATCATAACACTTACCTATTATTCTCATTTTATTTCAATTTTCTAAAATTTTGGCACACTATTAAGTATTACAATAAATACGTGTTCTTCTATCATCAATTAAGTAAACCCCTCCTTTTCGTTTGACTTGAATGCGATTCACACGACTTAAGTCTCCTTTAATAAAGAAATAAGTAGGTGAAGAAGTTTGAAGAGATGGGATCTACACTAAATGTTAAGCAAACTGGCGGCCCACGGACTTTTCGGAGTGAAGAGAACGTGTAGCAAGTTTCGGATTCTGTTCGACGTGATCCAGATTTATCGACACTGAATTAGGATTATCCCGCACACCATTGCACCGCATTTTTATTCAATTTGAAATTACATCCACATAAGATTTTCTGAGGAAGCCCATTTCCAACTCAACGGACACGTAAACAAACAGAACTGCAGATATTGGAGCAGCGAATATCCCAAAGCTAAACACGAGAGGCCACTTGATTCTCCCAAGATAACTGTACCTACCTATATGCAATTTATGATTTTAGTGCAGTCTTCAGTCAGCGATTATGCTTTAAGATCGCTGACGGATAACATATACCTACCTTGTACTGACGAGGTGCAAATACACCGAAACCGGTCTACAAGTTATGTTGTCCCTTCTAACTGCAAACCAGAATGGTTGGTTTAAATATCTTATAAATATACCAACCCCGTTTGACTTTGAAGTGTAATTCAATATCCGTCAGGACCCATAGCCCGGGAAGTAGTTGTTTCTTCTTAGTTAAATAGTCAATGTCTTTGAAAATGTTTTTCAAAAACTCGTAAAGGCTTTGTAATAGCTAGAAGTTCTTTTTTTACCATGTTTTCCTGAAAAGATAGTTTTTTTTTATCTCATCCATTTTTTATGTCTTTCATTTCGCAATTAAACATCTGGCTGGAGTTTTTTCAAGTTTTCTGGAGTGATAACTTGCGTAATTCATATCGAATAAATCGGCATTCATATCCTCATGGTAATCGCCAGTACCTACGGTTGGATACAAAAGCAATCCATCCATTAAAAAAACATCAACGCTTCCAATGTGTATTATAATTAATCTTTTTTCTTTTTGTGGAGGTGGTTTTATTGCTGTTGAATAATCATCTAAAAATGTTTGGCGGGGATTAGTGACATTCTTGTCGTCACACATTTTATGTGCAATATATAACCTTGGTTGGTCCAAACCTCATAATGCACTTCAAGAAGACATATTTCTATTATTAATGTTGTAAACTAAATCACTTCTGTAGCACAAATAAGATAATAACCCCCAATAACATTATAATATATGTACTCGTATATATTCCTACCTGTTTTCTAAAATAATAATCAATTAATGAGCATTTGTCAATACTTTAGCTTTTAATCTTTATTTTTATAATATGTTGTTTTTTTATTGCTAATATCCAACTGATTTTGCCTATACTCTATTAGGGGTATCAATAGGTACTAGCAATATTTAATAAGACAACGTTAATGTCTATATTAATAATTTAATTAGTTCTAATGGATATATATACAGGTAAACAATGCACTAAACTTATGAAGATAAAAAATTAATTGATTAATTCACTTTGGCCGTATCAAGATATAGTAGTGGTAAGATATACGTTTGGTTTCGCGGTATCGGTATAATAACGTTTGGTAATTTGGTACTTGATGGTAACTAAATGGTAATAGCTTGACTTGGTGATGATTCGGTGACGACAGTGTGATGACTGCTTTTTCTTTCTGAATATTTTGGAGCCTCAATGTTTCAAGGAGAAATAGTAGAGTGGGAATATTAGGGTGGTGGACAAAATGTTACAGAAACTTACCAATAGAGATTGTTCATTGAAAAATGGGCGGGTAAAAAGTAAATACTTAAATTTTGTAAAATTCCCAAGGTACCTACTTAACTATATTGCTACAGATGTTTCTTTCAAACAAAATAATAACCTTTGACGAAGAATAAGATTTTTTACGAAAAGTTTCAAGTTGTAAATCCCATGTCTATACATCCTTTTACGGCTAAAGCTTTTACAACATAATAAATGGAAATGTATGGAGCATGAAAAATATTTATAATTCCTAGTAACTTAAGGACTAAACTTTTATGATATGAATACAGTAATATACAAAAAATACGTGAGGAGAATAATAGTAACAAAATCTTAAAAAATAAAATTTAAACTAAAATAAATAATTCTACGAAACATATGTATTGAAAAAAGTAGACTTACTTAAAAAGCCAAATTTATTATGGCAAGGTAACCTTTTTAAAGGGATGAAAATTTGTTGATAAAAAAAATTGTAAAGTGTCGACACAATTGAAAATGCAATTGTATGAAATATTCATAATTAACGTTTAGGATAAATATTTTCTACATTTTAAAAAAATAGACAATATAATATTGATTTGAAAACCAGAGAGGTATATCTCATCTCACCTCTAAAAAAATTCTTCTATTCGAATATTTTTAAATATAACATTTAAAGTACAAATAATCGAAAAAAAGTAAATTTTGGTAAAAAAGCAAAGCCCATCTGTTATTTTATTGTTAACAACTCATTTGTCAGCTTTATATTGTTTTACGCGATAAGAGACGATGTATGTATCTATCACATAATTCATGAAAGCTTATCAGAATCAAAGTTACTTTACACGGCGATAGATAGGCATTAATTAGATGTGGGTGAAACCGTGCTTCCATTTTTAAACAATGATAGGAATTATGTCATCTTCAAAAATACCAGTGCCACCAGTAAGTATTCATTTTTAATTAAAATTCTCTACATTTGAAATAGAGAAAATATTCATTTTTAACCAACTTCAAAAAGGATGAGGTTCTCAATTCGATTTTTTATGTTTAGGTACTACTTCAGAATTTTGACTGGGCGAACTGATTTTGACTATTCTTTTTTTATGATAGATGTTTTCGTATTTGACAGGTGGTACTTTCCGTGTGGTCCCATTTAAATTTGGTACAATCGTGACAAGGGCATCAATGTGAAAATCAAATAAGTCTTAAATTTGGATTAAGCATGTGCGCGAAAATATGACTAATAACTCAATATCAGGCCAACCGATTTCGAGGTCTCTTTTTTTTTGGGAAAGGATTTACTTTAAGGGTTGTTTGATGAGACTTTGGTTAGGTTTGGATTATAGAATCCAGATTCCAAACAAAGTAATAGAACTCTCCAATTCTTAGGATCAAATGAACGACACTCGGGCAATTTTATTATCCCATCAAAATGGTAAAATGGAAATTTGACTTTATATTTGTGCTTTTTAAAGAAGTACCTACATCATGAATTTGTCGTTTGCTTTTTAATATTCCATATGGATAACAACATGTTCTACTTATTTCAATTTGATTCCAAACTGATTTGGACGTTTTCAAAAAATAATACTGAACTGTTTATGCCTTACGCTTTTGTTAAGTTTTATCATAATTAGTAAGCCCGCTCAATAGTTTCATTACTGGAAAAGCTATTTGTACCTGGGGCGTGTTTAAAAGTTGATTTGCATTCACATCTAAAGCTAAGTCATCCAAACTTTTTTACTCGGCCACATAGACTTGTTCTTTAGCAAATAGTTTTTTCCAGGTTCATTGACTAAGATTAAGTTGGCGAGTAATTGGCGGTTGGAAACAAAGTCAGGTGCCTAGTTGCGTATCATATTTAAAAAAAATAAAATGGTTAATTTTTTGCTCCTCAGTGCATTTTTCTTTTTGAAGGCGGTTCAATATTTTTTTGAAAAAGTATGAATTAGGTATAGGTAAGCTTAAGTTAAAAGCTGTGGTATAATATTAATTTTTTTAAATTGTTTGTTTTTCAGAACAATGATTACCCTATGACTACCAGTGATAACTTTCATACATTACCAGAATACAGACATTTTTTTTATTGGTTAATATTAACGATATCAGTTTTGGCTATTATAGGAAATGTGCTCGCTATGAGGTCGATAATAGAAAGGTAAAGAGTTTACTTTTACGCAAAATGTGTTATAGATTGTTTCAAAATTTATTCGAATAATTCGATAAATCAAAAATAATGGTACTGCAGTGCTTTAACTGAAGGGTTTGTCTTATATGCAAGTATTAATCCTATATTTATTTAGTAAATGATATGACAATAAAAATATAAAAAAATGAAAGTAATGCAGTCATTTACAAAATTATATTTAAAGCACAAAAAGAGCATCTTAACTTTCTCTAAAATTTTTTTGAGAATGAGCGACATAATACCTCTTAGCCTCTTAATCAAAATTCCAATTGGTAGAACTAGATTAAATTATCTTCTTCTTAAAGTTCCATCTCCTATCGAAGGTTGGATACAATAATGGCTATGGTCACTTTGTTGGCTGCTGCTCTGAAAAGTTGTACTGATAAAGTACAGTTAAACCATTCTCTAAGGTTCTTCATCCAGGAGATGCGTCTTCATCCTATACTTCTTCTTCCTTGGATCCTTCCTTGCATAATAATTCTCAGCAGCTCACATTTTTTTCTTCTGGTTATGTGACCCAAATATTCCAGTTTTCTTCTTTTTATACTGTTCATAATTTCTAGCTCTTTATTTAATCGTCGTAGCACCTCTGCATTGGTAATCCTTTGAACCCACTGAATTTTCAATATTCTTCTGTAGCACCACATTTCGAACGCTTCTATTTTTCTTATATGTTATTTCTTCAGTGTCCAAGCTTCCATTTCGTATAGTAAGATAGAAAATATGTAGCATCTTAGAGCCCTCAATCTGAGCGGCAACTGAAGGTCTTTATTGTTTGTAAGCATTGTCTTCATTTTTATAAATGCTTGCCTTGCAGTTTCAATTCGGACTTTAATTTCTTTGTATTGGTCATTTTTGTAATCAACCCAGGTTCCCAGATATTTGTATGTCTCTACTTTTTCTATTTGGGATTGCTCTATCATTAATCTTTCATTTTCATGTTGTGTTTTTGAGACAATCATAAATTTAGTTTTTTTTTATTTATTTTTAGTCCGTATCTAATACAATAATCGTTAATTCTATTTACCAATTCTTGTAGCGATTCCAGGATGTCTGTGATTATAACGGTGTCATCCGCGAATCTTATGTTATTTACTATTCTTCCGTTAAATTATATAAATTTAAAAATGAATTACAAATCAACACGATGGTGATAATATATTTCGTCTTACTCTGAAACAATCACCTAATTAATAATCATATTTTCGCCATCTTTATTTGGAACAGGTAGTTCGATTGTTGATTTTATTTATATAGGTACCTACTTGATATATAATGTACTGATGTTGATTCTAGACCATTAATTATCTAGACATCCTCATCGTGAGTGTGGCGTAGAAACGTCATTTTGCCGTTTTAGAAAATTGAAATCCCTCTGTTGATACTGTTACAACCTCCACTGATCTTAAACAGCAAAATTTCTACTTGAGCATCTTAACTTTCACTAAAAATTATGTGAGAATGAGTGACATAATAACTCTTAGTCTCTTCATCAAAAGTACAATTAGAAGTAGAACTGGATTGGATTATATAAATTGAAAAAAAAGCCATTACAACTTAACACGATGGTGATAATATATTTCCTCTTACTCCGATGCAATCACCTAATTAATAATCTTATTTTCGCCATATTTATTTGTAACAGGTAGTTCAATTGTTGATTTTATTTATATACTTGATATATGATGTACTGATGTTGATTCTAGACCATTAATTACCTAGACATATCCTTATCCGTATAACTCTGATGAGTGTGGGGTAGAAATGGAATTTGGCTGTTTTACAAAATTGAAATCCCTCTGTTAGTAATGTTACAACCTCCACTTCCTTCCATTTAAAGCAAGTTAGTAGTTGTAGGAATAACTTATAGTCTGGAATAATCACCAATACTTTATGTATTAGGTTTAAAAAATAATTCAATTACCCTTCTATACTAAAACCGACAAAAAGTGATCTTATTTACTTGATTTGGGGTGGTTGTAGATTGTAGCGAGGTAATAGCATATTTTCACCATCAATTTTCTGTACTTAAAAAGAGCCACAGTAAATTAAATCCGTGGTAATCTTTGAGCTAAAATATCATTTGCACTCATTTTCTGAGAATTTTAAATTTTGTTTTTGTGTGGCATTTTATTAAACTTTTTCGAGAGTTTTATGTAAATACTAGTCCGTACCTCGAGATTCCCGCACTCTAGCTGTGCCCGTGACTTCGTACAATTATTGACGTAACTTCTTTATTTGTTAACCGATTTAAATGAAAAAAATACGCTAAATATTTTAAGTGAAGCCCATCCACTATATCTTCCTGAAAACCGCATCCAAATCGGTCATGTCATTTCTGATTCTGAGATTAGCGTTAACAAACATACAGACACACAGATGTATAGACATACAGATCAAGCGTCGAAATGAAAAAAAATATATTATTTTGGTTTCTCTTGCTTTTATAGAAGCACCTGTATTAAGAATTTTTAAATACATTTGCCATGTACGGATAGCAATCAGTTTTATTATATGTAAAGATTTGACGAGCAAGTTTTAAATATGTATATGGTAAATAGCGATTTATACAATTAATAAGTTCGAAAATTAAAACGTTGTTACATTTCTACACATTAACTTCACACCACCTTAAAATTTTTCAGATAAGTTCTGGGATATCGGCATCGGCTTTACATAAAAAAATATATTACTAAAATAAAAAATATTTGCAGTAGATACCAAAAATTGTTGCTCTTTGATATACTTATATATCGGGCACCGATTATTTCGACCAGTTCACTACTCAGATTCAGATGTGCAATATGTAAAATAATAATAATAAATAAATTGCACCAATAGAATTTCTAACTAATTGTTTTCTTTTTAATTTGTTTACAGGAAAACGAAATTTTTACAAAAATCATGTATATTAGCTTTAGCAGTAAGTGATATTTTTACGGTTATCCTATTTTCAACCAACCTTCTAGACTTGTTATCAAAACCACTTGTAACTTGGGTAAGTTATTATTATTGCAGCTGATATTTACGTAAAATATAATAATATGAATAGTAAAGTAAAGTAAAGTAAATTTTATTAACTGTTTACGTAAAAAACATTTACAGCAAGTCATATGAAGTATGCGTATCCACAACAGACGAAAATACAAAAACAACTAAATAACAGTCAAAAATTTAAAATGCAATGTAAAAACCAAAGAGCTTATCTATGCTGTAAACAGCCAAACATCAAATGACAAACGCAAACAACAAAGTCAGCTTCCAATTAAAATAATTATTTAAAACATTTTTTGTGCACTCCTCATTGAATAGTAGCAATTCATTATTAACGAACAGTTGAGTGCAAATTTAAAATGATTTAAACCTAGTCCCATATACAGGTCTGCGCCTAACCAGATCTTTTTAGATTTCGTCTTATTTTACTAACGAATTTGGTACCATACGAGTGGCAGTCAGGTTGCAAAACGATATACTTTTTTTACTTGCGAATTTCTGCAAGCGTAGCATAAATGTACAGACAAGGCAGGGAAAGAATGTAGTGCCTTTTAAATTACGGCGCGCAATGATCACGATAACCTGCACCGCAAATGATACAGATTGCCTTTTTTTGAATGCGAAAGTCACCCACTAGCTCGAGATACATTTACCCATAAAACATTGCGCAGAATGGAATAGCTCAAAATCAGTCAATTTTAATACGTCGAAGCTTAAGCATCTGGTCTTTAATCTGCGGAGGAGAAATAGTGGAGAAGTCAATTTAATTTTTAATGTACTTATCTGTGCATGCGTTTCAAGATAATGCATCATCCAGGTGGACACCTAACTTTTTTGGTTACTTTCGTAATTTTTAAAACCTTTTCTTGATTTTTCGATTTTATTTCGGTTTTTCCTGTTTTTTCGTTTTTTATCATCCTGTTATTTGGTTTGTTCCAGTTTCGTACCCAGATTTTCACATATCTTTTATTAGCTTGGTTTGAATCTAAATATCTATGTATGTATATATGTACGTAACGGAATCTTTGAGCTTAATTTTTACCAGTTTCTAGAAATCTGATTAATTTGAAACTTTGGACACATATCAAGGACCGATGACAATGCAATAATTTAATAACAGTTTCCTATTGTCCTTATTAAAACCACCAGGATTAATAAATTCTTCTATTGATACCTTTATTTACGAAGTCAGCCTGGAAAAGTGGGTCCGTCAGGGCGATTGATTTCGGATCAATCCCTATTGATCGATCATACGGACACCACTGAGTTGTTCTTTCTAAATAAATCTGAATGAATAATTAACCCCCAAATTTACGAGTTTGTCACAGACTAAAGGAACCGGCCAAGTGCGAGTCAGACTCCCCCATGAAGGGTTCTGTAGCAGCAAGTAACATAATATAAAAGTTCTTGTAGTTCGTTGTAACTTTGATCGATGTTTTAAAACAAAACTACTTACTAGACCTCGTTCAAACCAATTTTCGGTGAAATTTTACATGGTAATGTAGGTACATCATATATATATTTTTTTTAGTTTTATAATTCTTTTCCAGAAGTTACAGGGAGGGGGGCACACATAAGTGTTGTGTTGGTTCGAGCGACCTCGTTTTTAACCTGCGCCCAAATCAACTCTATGGGATTTAATTCGTAGTGGTAAGGAGGTAATCTTAGGACAGTAAATCCTCGCTCTTCGGCCATTCATCGACTATTGTTTTGTTGTAGTCCTTTTTACGCTTTCTTGCAATAGCCAAAAGTTCTCTTTTCAACATTGTATCGTCGGACGAAATATTTTTGAATTTTAACCAAGCGACGATATCTCCTTTTTTCCAGGTCGTACTTGGAATCTTTTCTATAACAATTATCGACCCAGGTTCCAAACGCGATAAAGTAGTTTGGAAAAACGTCCGCATTCATATCCTCGTGGTAATCACCGGTTTTAGGTGATTTAAAAATATGAAGTCCTCCTTCAACCAATATTTATTTAGGTCGTTTCCCCACATTTGCCTTTTGTTCCTTTAAAATTCTAAATATTAAAGCGCGCGATATTTTTGTCAATTCCGTGCAAAATGGAACTGAATCATTTACAGTCCGAACTGGAAATTTGGCGGAATTCCTTCATAAACATTTTTAATAATTGTACAAACCTCTTCTGATATATTAATACCTTTACCCTTTTCGGTCTTTGAGTAACTACAACAAAGACAGTGATTATTTTTAAGTTCTACATGGCAATTAAAAATGTGTTCTTCGTGTAGCTGAAATACGATGTGAGTGGCAAAGCATTGTTGCCGATTGCAAATCTTTTGTACTACTGTTACTGTAAACATGAGGATTCATATTTAATTTATTGGGATAATAAAGTAATAAAATTACTGATAATGTGTTATAATGTTACTAATATACATTTAACTGTAATATTTATTTCAATATTTATATTACACTTAAGTGGAAAGTTTTACTTTTTATATGATTTTTATCAAGAAAAAAAAATTTTAATTTGTCAACATTGCGTGTTCAGCCCCCACTGAAGTCAGTTTCAACTAATTCGACTTTTGACTATAGCAAGAGAAGCGTGTATAGTAAGTCTTTTTTTAACTTCCAGCTAAAAAAATTAAATTTTAAAATCGGGTTATTGGTTTTACCCCGTTTTTCGAAAATCGAGTTTTTATCGGATCTCAACGTTTTGAGGTATTTGGAACCTCCCTGACTATTTTTACGAGGGTGTCTGTATGTATGTATGTATGTATGTATGTATGTATGTATGTATGTATGTATGTATGTATGTATGTATGTATGTATGTATGTATGTATGTATGTATGTATGTATGTATGTATGTATGTATGTATGTATGTATGTATGTATGTATGTATGTATGTATGTATGTATGTATGTATGTATGTATGTATGTATGTATGTATGTATGTATGTATGTATGTATGTATGTATGTATGTATGTATGTATGTATGTATGTATGTATGTATGTATGTATGTATGTATGTATGTATGTATGTATGTATGTATGTATGTATGTATGTATGTATGTATGTATGTATGTATGTATGTATGTATGTATGTATGTATGTATGTATGTATGTATGTATGTATGTATGTATGTATGTATGTATGTATGTATGTATGTATGTATGTATGTATGTATGTATGTATGTATGTATGTATGTATGTATGTATGTATGTATGTATGTATGTATGTATGTATGTATGTATGTATGTATGTATGTATGTATGTATGTATGTATGTATGTATGTATGTATGTATGTATGTATGTATGTATGTATGTATGTATGTATGTATGTATGTATGTATGTATGTATGTATGTATGTATGTATGTATGTATGTATGTATGTATGTATGTATGTATGTATGTATGTATGTATGTATGTATGTATGTATGTATGTATGTATGTATGTATGTATGTATGTATGTATGTATGTATGTATGTATGTATGTATGTATGTATGTATGTATGTATGTATGTATGTATGTATGTATGTATGTATGTATGTATGTATGTATGTATGTATGTATGTATGTATGTATGTATGTATGTATGTATGTATGTATGTATGTATGTATGTATGTATGTATGTATGTATGTATGTATGTATGTATGTATGTATGTATGTATGTATGTATGTATGTATGTATGTATGTATGTATGTATGTATGTATGTATGTATGTATGTATGTATGTATGTATGTATGTATGTATGTATGTATGTATGTATGTATGTATGTATGTATGTATGTATGTATGTATGTATGTATGTATGTATGTATGTATGTATGTATGTATGTATGTATGTATGTATGTATGTATGTATGTATGTATGTATGTATGTATGTATGTATGTATGTATGTATGTATGTATGTATGTATGTATGTATGTATGTATGTATGTATGTATGTATGTATGTATGTATGTATGTATGTATGTATGTATGTATGTATGTATGTATGTATGTATGTATGTATGTATGTATGTATGTATGTATGTATGTATGTATGTATGTATGTATGTATGTATGTATGTATGTATGTATGTATGTATGTATGTATGTATGTATGTATGTATGTATGTATGTATGTATGTATGTATGTATGTATGTATGTATGTATGTATGTATGTATGTATGTATGGATGTATGTATGGATGGATGTGTGTGTGTGTGTGTGTGTGTGTGTGTGTGTGTGTGTGTGTGTGTGTGTGTGTGTGTGTGTGTGTGTGTGTGTGTGTGTGTGTGTGTGTGTGTGTGTGTGTGTGTGTGTGTGTGTGTGTGTGTGTGTGTGTGTGTGTGTGTGTGTGTGTGTGTGTGTGTGTGTGTGTGTGTGTGTGTGTGTGTGTGTGTGTGTGTGTGTGTGTGTGTGTGTGTGTGTGTGTTTGAACGGCTTGACCGATCGGAATGAAATAAAAAGTGTTTTAAAGAGTTCCATCTAACTTAGATTCCCTGTAAGTTTGAACCGATTCGAACCGGTAGATTTCGAGAAATTTGAAAAAAAACGAAAAAAAACAATTGATAAAAATGATGTTTTTTGGGCATATCTTTTCGGCTATTACATCGATCAATTTCATAACCTAATCAGCTCTCAAGCTTAAAAAAACACGTCGAATGCCGTTTTGCAAATTAAAATCGGTTGATTCGTTCGTGAGATATCGTTGTCGAAAAATTTCAAAAAAAAGTGTTTTTTTTTTTAATAACTTAGAGGTTTTTCGACAAATCGATTTTGCACTCCCTGTAACATTTTTAGGTCTCAAAAAACTGCGTCGAATGCCATCTTGAACATCAAAATCGAATAACGCGTTAGAAAGTTATGGCTTTTTAAACATTTCAAAAATGTCAAAAACGTCAAAATACGTCACGTTACTATAGCTTTGCGGTTAAAACTAGCGGGAAGTTGCAAGGATGGCCTCTTTTCGAATTTTTTAACTATTATTTATTTTAAAAACAAAACCCTACTTGCGTACGTTTGAGATAATATGAAAGTATATTTAAAAAATATAACCCCGCCTATGAGACTAACCTCCAAATGCGGGTGGAGTTTTTTTTGTTTTTTTTTCCATTTTCTTTTTTGTAAAAACATAGGAAGACTTGGGGCCTATCACTAGTCTACATAGTTAACTCTATGCCATCTTTAAACCTGAGTTAACCTTGGTGATGTCGTTTGGTGGTTAAAAATCTACCAACCAACAGCCTTCTCAAAACAATAGTCAAACTGTCAAAGGCCTGTTTATAACAGGAATTATAAGAACCACACTAACCACAGCAATGAAGTGCTACTTGGTCTTACTTTTTTGACATATATGTTTGGTTACTAGGGTTAGCTTGGTATTAAACATACTGTAAGAGCCGGTATGCGATCGTTTAGATGAGTCCTATAAATCAAAATAGATTTATCTTTAACAAACCTTATACTATATCTAGGGGCACGGTAGTGCCCCCGTCAAGTCGAGCAAAAAAGCGAACGGTCGTACCATTCTTTTCTCGAAGCTGTTCAGGCCATTTTCGAGCCCCCTATAACTCCGTTGAATATAAAACAAGGTTTATTTTAAATGTCATTCAATTTAAACTACTGGTTTAGTTTCTTAATTTTGTCACTCACTCATTCACTGATTCACCAATCATCAAACGTTTAAGCACTTCTAGCAGACATAGAACATTTAAATTTAGAATACAATTAGTATTTACTGTATGAATCTGTCTTCTAGATACATCAACTGCATAAATTACTTTGTAATCACATATAAATATATTGTTATAATTTCCTCTTCGTGGATTCGGAATAAGTAAATAACAGCAGACAAACTTAACAATTTATTGGTAAACACAAATAACAATTTCTTAAACTAATTTACACAACTTTGATACAGTCACAATTACTGAATAACGTCCTTAAAATATCTCTTACAACAATCCGCACTTTATCGCCAGCTATTACAATTATAATTATTATTCTCCGTCCGAAGCGGTCCCTTATTAATAAAATTAAATCCTTCTCGAAGCGTCTATGAAATTAGATCCACAACTATTTTCAAAGTTACAGCGTAAAACAACCTCGAATTATCCGTGCGATCGAAAACAAACTAGAATCCTCCAAAATTCAAAGAACTGGCGTTTGTCTGACACTATTTCCTGGGCTACAGGTCCTGACCGGCTCGTAGCAATTGGTATGTATACATATCTGGGTGCACGGCAGTGTTGGTAAACAAGAAGTAGAAGGTACCGGAAAAGAAAAAAGTAGGACTATCTCCAAAAAAAAAATGAGATCCCATAAAAAACAAAACGGTTCTTCTACCGTAAAAACTAGTGATATCCATGTAATATCAAGTCGGTTATTAATTTATATTCAGTCTCTAATTTAGGGACCTTCCGTTTTAAGTTGTTATGGAAGTATCTTTAAATCTTTAACGTTTTAAATATTTAACATTCTAATTTATATATATTATGAGATATACTGTTTTTCATACGATGGCCGAGTTAATCTATTTATTTAAAACGTTAAAGATTTTTAACATTGATATGGACATTTTTGAAATTTTAGAATGTACAAACAAGAATATATTAAATGACATTAAGAAGAAATTGATATGGTCACAATAAAATGTTGTTATGTTACATAGTTACGCAACAACTTAAAACAGAAGGTCCCTCAAGTAGCGACTGAATATAAATTAAAAACCGACTTGGTATTACATGGATCTCACAACTTTTACGGTAGAAAAGCTAAGTTGCGACCTTTGTTTTTTTTTGACAAGTATTGTTTTTTATGGGATTAACTATACAGGTAGCAAATGCACATTAGTAATTGCATTAAATGTCTACACAGATGGATTTAATATCATACAAACAATGTGTCGGATGTGGTATATACTGCAGATTTCTAAACTAAAATAGACTATTGACAGTTTGACTATTATAGATCAGCAAAAAACTGACTAACTGAATCTTTATAGGTATGAATAAACCTATTTATACGAATTGCGACTAGAACTACCAGCTTTGAATTAAGCGAGCATGACCTCAGGACTAGTACTTGAATGTAACTAAACCTCACAGTGGAACACAATCACCCTAAGATAGATAGAAGGATATGCTATCTAAAAAGAAAACAGTATTGTATTGCGAACACTTTGACACAAAAATATCTTGGTCATGGCCCAACCATCAAACTAGCAAATGTCTTTGATTCGAGACCTCAATCATTCCACAACCCTCTCATCAAAATTTCATTAAATACTAAACTAATAAAACTAATTGATTACTTACCACTCTTAGCAGAGAGCTATTACCTTATTCTGGCGAGGCTACTGCAATCAAATATAAGGCACTGGTCACTGTCAATTAGATCAGTATCTCTTCAGGATAAAATTAGATGAGACACAACTTTGCCGGAGATGTAATAAAGTGAAGCACATACTTTGTTACTGATTCATTTTATTCAAACCCGGAAAGTTGTAGAAAAAGTAGAGTTTGCAATTTGGGTCTGAAAGCTGGAATACGCATTTAACGGCATATTTCATAAACTCACGATCGTATAAAAAACCTACGTTACGCAATAATTGTACAATACAATTTTGTAGAATATTCCTGAGAGTGTAAATTACATAATATATATTTAATTTTTAGGACCTCGGCGAGTTTTTGTGCTACTTTATTCCATTTGGACAAGTATTAGGAACAACAGCAAGTTCGCTAATTATTTTATTTATAGCTATGGATAGGTATCAGAATGTAATACAAACCTTTAGTAAGAATAGATGGGATCCGAAACCAGTCACTTGTGTGTTGTATATTTTTGCATTGCTTATTATATCTGGTCGTAAGTGAAACTTTATATAGTTACGTATTGTGAAAACTTACCTTTTTTTTATTTCAGTTGTATCTTATCCAATGTATACAGTATTTAATTTGCAATCATATTGGACATTTATGTTAGAGTATTGGCCTGAGAGAACTGTGTATCAAAAATGCAGCATATGTTATGCAACTAAACCGACATTAAGTGTATATTACGTGGGTTTAATGGTGTTAATTTTCTTACCTTTAACAACGGTTTTTATTTGGCTCTATTTGAAGATAGCGGCTCTTATTTGGGAACATCGAAAACCCATAACGTCCAAATTTAATAAATGTGAGAATAAAGATATGGAAGTATCAACTTCTAGTACAACAAAAATAACGAATATAAATTCTAATAAAAGTATATCTAATAATAATAAACCCAAAAAAATGCAAAACCAGCAGGTTGAAAGGAAAATTCGCACTTTTAGAATAGTAATAGTATTAATGGTATCTTTTGTATTATGTAGATTTCCGTATTGGTGTTACTACACAGTAAGATTAGTGGGTATGGTAACAACCAAAACATCATGGGTTCTTCACTTTTCTTTAGCGGCTTTAAATCTTTTTAATTGCGTAATGAATCCTTTATTATATACATTTCTTAATCAAACAATCACTGCTATAAGACTTATTAGAGACTTCTTATGGAAAGTGTGCTGTTGTTGCTGTTCAAATGATGAGTTTGAAGAATTTGGAAAAGAAAATCCGTTTCCTAAAGATCAAATTCACCCAGGATGTGGACCTGTTAAGCCAAGGGTTGAATTAAACATTCAAGATAAAAATGATACGTTGCAAAAATATTAAATTTAATATGAGATGTAATCTCATTTAAAACTTTTTTCAGAAGCATAGTATACTTAATTTTTGTAATTTACTCAAACCTATTTTTAGATTTTTGTTGAGAAAGCTTTGTTTATCACGTCAAAACCGCAAAGATTATAAAAATCTGTGACATTTTTATTTATTTATTTAAATTAACGTGTCTGTACATTTGTACGATTATAAATACTTAATTTATACAATAGGTACATGTATAAGTTAATAATAATCTAGAGAAAAGTAACAGTATAGAAAATAAAAGAGAAGAAAACAATTTACAGAAGAATTTGTATATCAAATGATATAAATGGATTCACGTAGATATTGTATTGTCTGGTAAAATTTCTTTTTAGAGCATATATACTATTCCGTAGGTTGTTCTGTAAACCATAATCTATTCTCATCTCTTCATGACTGTGGCATTCTGTGTGGATATGCTTGACGGTAAGGGAATTTTTACAGTTGATGCCTAAAGGTCGATATTGGGCTGTCATGAGGTATTGGAAATACGTATGTATGTGGCCAATTCGCAATCTACGGATAATTATTCCATCTCTTCTTGACATAGCGTCTATTGGAAACCTGTCGATGTTTGGTTGGATTTCACGATGTTTGGAAGCTGATTGTGTCCACTGATTTTGCCATTTATTGTTTACGCCAGTTTGCAGATATGTTTTAAGATCAGTATGTAATTCTAACTTTTCTATTTCGAGATCTGAGGTAGAAGCCTCTTTCGCAACGCAATCTGCTCTCTCGTCTCCAACGATGCCTATGTTATCTATATCATGGTTAAGGAAACTCTTGAATTTGAGAGCAGTCGTTCTGTTGTACTAGAGAAGATGTTCTTATTAGAATATATAGATGAAAATAAATCAGTACTCACACTGCTACGTTCTTATTATTTGATGTCATTGAGATAAGAGCTTTAAGGACAGAAGGTGGTTTACCTGTATGTGACTGCGCAACCGACGTTTGTGTCATTCTTTGATGCATTTGCATATAAAACTTGATCGAAACCATTTTGTGTCTATCAGCTGCAAGAATTTTTGTTTTCGGAAGGCACTACTGGTCTCATTTTTGGGATAATTTGCAAGAGAAGTGTTGAAGGTTCAAAATTTTTTAATTCGCGGTGGTATTTGAGAAATTGGATAGTGGTTGCTTATGAAGAGATTTACATTGTTCAGTGATTGTATAAGGATTTGTGGTAAAGATAGTAGTTTAGTTGAAGGAGTAATATTTGGATCCACGTAATAAATTAGTTCGTGAACAGGATTTTGCAGATTCGCTCATACTCTGGCGGCGTATTTTAGTAATAGTTGTTTTCGACGCAAACACAGGAAGTTTATTTCCCTCCCAGTAAATGCTCTTAGTTGGGATGGATCTGAATGCTCCAAGACATATCTTCAGTGTTGTGCGGTGTTGTGTATCGAGCTGAGGTTATTAGTTCAGAATCTTTAGCTTCGGTGTAAATGAAGCTTCGATCCATAATTGAGTTTGGATCGGACAAGAGACCTGTTTACTTTCAGTATCACATCTTCTTTAGTTCCCCTTGTAGTTTACTAATGTTTTAAGGATGACTAATTTTTTTAAACAATTAGGTTTGGTTGTTTCCAACTGAGTTTGTTGTCGAACGTTAGGTCCAAGATTTTATATGCGTCAACTAATGAGAGAACTGTCCCATTTAAAGTAATATGGGGAGTTAGAGTACTGCTTTGTTGTCAAGTGAATTTTATAACTTTTATTTGTGCAACAAACTGAAATTGCAATAGCTTCTAAAATTGTAGTTAAGGGCACATGTGCCGAATAGAATTCACTAAAATCCGAATAATAGTAGTTTGTGTTGTTGTTTAAAGTTTGTTTCTTGTAGGGACACAATGTCCGCTTTATAATCGGAAATCAGTTGTATACATTCAAGCAAAACTCTGCAGGATCGATTGACAATTGTGGGGCTACACTGTCCATTTCTTCATTTTCTATGTAAAGGTCAAGCTTCTGTTTTTTTTTTATTATCCTGGTAAATCTATTTTTGAGAGATCGTTCTGTGAGTGAAGGGTAAATGACAAACATATCAGACAGTAGAGCTTTGACGTCATCAGTGAATTGTTGAGCATCTTCTAAGAGATTAATGCTTCCATAAGTATTATCAAAACATGCCAAGAGGTTTTCTACTGCGGTGAAAAAGGTTTGCGGTGCTTTGATGGAAGTTTTATGTTATCTTAGAGCTATCTGTCGAGTTATTTCTTGCTTTTTTTCTTTGATTTCTTTAGGTTGTCCTGCATAATTTAGGTGGGTGGCAACATGGTATTTGTCTTCTGCGGATTTGTAAAGATCTCTTTTGACCAGGTGCGAGTGACGAATGTGATGATTCTATTGGGACGTTTTCAGGTGCAGATGCTGCTGTATTCGTTTGCAGTTGCAGGGGAATCACCGTTTGTGAATCACTGTTCTTGGTTATCTATAGGGGAAGTAATCTAAACCTCTCATCGAAAGAAATTAAATGACTATATTCGTCGTTGGATATATCAGCTTTTAAGAACGAAATTGGTGAAATTGGCAGGAATGATCGGCTTTTCTTCACAAGTTCATCAAGCATTTCAACTTTATTCAAATGTTTTCATATTCTTTTATTGAAGATTCTTGAAGCAAAGCATATATTTATGGGGCATGTAGGCATGTAATGTAGCTAATTGATTTTAGGAATTCAAATAATTTCATATTGTCACGGAATGGAAAATTATTGTTTGTTTTGGCATTGAATTTGTCGTTGCAGTATAAGTAGGAGAATTTGACGGTGTATAGTACTAGTTTGGGGCACATTTACTGAATTATATTTCAATAAATTAGAGGCGACGCACGCTTCCTATATCGTTACTATTCAAAATTTATTGCAACTTTTGTTTGGTTTATGATATGTATGAAAAAATTGCACAAATTGTGTTAATTTAGGAATTTTGAAAAAATTATACTCGAATATTATATAAGTATGCTATTCATTAAAACAAATTTGCTGAAATTTCTTTATTCAATATTGCAGCATCATTTTTATTATTTAATGTTTACATATTTATTTAATAGTGGTCTTTTACTGGACGAGCGGGCAATTGCAGGGCGAGCCGCAGGCGAGGCCTGCAAGCCTGCGAGTCCAGTAAAAGCACTTTTGGGACGTATTACGTACAATATTTTTTTTTAAACCGGTCAGAATTTAGTAATTTCCAGTTTCTTTTGGGTCAAAAAATCTCATTTTGTCGGACCGGGCCAGAAAATAAAAATGAGTCCGGTAAAAGCTTTTACTCATTTTAATTTTCGGGCCTTGTCCGACAAAATAAGACTTTCTGGCCTAAAAATAAACCGGAAAGTACTAATTTTTGGCCGGTTTAAAAAAAAGTTTGTTATTTAATATTTTGACATTTTAATTTTTGAATCTTTATATCTTGATTTATATTTTGTTAACGGGATATGTATTTATATTAAAACGCTTATATACATTGTTTTGCTTTTACCAAGCTTTAAAAATAAATATTTATTATATTTTTGTTAAATAAATATACAAAATAAAATTTATTTAATTTACTCCACTATTCCGTTGCTAACCTTGTCGGTAGTCTGAGGGTTGAGATCGATTTTATTTCTTTCTACAAACTTGTAAAATTCTTTTCTGGAATTTTCGACCAAATTGATAAGTTTCTCGCCGGCGGCTACATTCTTTTCATTCTTTAAAATTATTTCAAGTTGTTGAAGGCAGTTTTTATTTTCAACCAACGCTGTAAAAACAGACTTCACCTTTGTTTTAATACCCAAATCCCACTTTCTCTTAATGATAAGCCAGTTTGCTTGATATAATTCGTGAAGAAGTACAGCATGATACAAAGCTAATCTAAAATAATAAAGAATACCGTAATAATTAAAATTTGTATTTGGTTAATATGTTTTAATTAGTTATTTTTTTTTATATTCATTATCTTCAATCAATTAAAAACATTTTTGCAGTAGTGACTTTTACTGAATATGGTCTGTGCTGAAAACACAGTCTTCATCTAATATATTTTCAGAAAAGTGATTGCACCGTTTACAAAAGTTTTATTTTATTCAGTGTGTATAGTGCAATCAGTCTCAAAAGTGTCTTTATATTGATTGATTTTTAAGTTAAAAGTTACTTTTAGTCTTATAATCCCTCAACATTATATCCAAATATTTTTTAGTTATCCTTTTACTTAGTTTGTACTGGAGTGGCGTTTTTGGGGACTAAATATTGTCTATGTGTAATTATGATGTAGTAGACTTTTTCTCTTAAAACTTAGAAGACTTAACTATGATTTCATAGTACAGGTTCCCGTTTTGTTCTCCTATATCTTCTATCTACTATTGAAGAATCTGAAGATAATGGTAGATCATTTTTGAGTTGAGCTTTATAGCAATTCTTTCATAGATATTTACCTAAGTTCCGTTTGTAGTTTTTGGTTACTTGAATTTTACCTTAAGTCATTATTTGATATTTCATTATTGCTGTACTACATCAAAATATCTGAATTTAACGGTCTGGATCTGGAAAATTGGAGTGCTTTGTCGGCTCTGAGGCCACATATGGCCCATTGTGCATCCCCCCTTTGTAGGGATATCCTCACCTGAGGCTGTCATCAGGCCTAAAGATTTAGAATTGGAAGATCTCCCTGATATCGGCTGGTGTAAGCCAGTACCCAACACGGATCTTCTGATTTCAGAAAAAGCAGAGCAGTTATACATTATATGAGATTCCTCTCTGTTTCCTCTTCTTGTTCGCAACCTCTGCAAAGGAGCGATTCTGGTAATTTTATCCTAAAGAGATGTGTCGCAATTGGCACTGACCTGTTAAAACTCCCACAGCTGTTCGGAATTTTTTTCTGGTCAATGCCTTAAATTTTCTTGCTGTTTCCTCGCCAGGATGAGATAATAACTCCCTGGTCAATCTACAGTTCGTTGTTTCATCTCAGCGCTATATAAAGTTTTGGTGAGATTGCTGTTTGATAAGGTCCACGATAGCGGACATTGTTTGCTTGGTAGGCGAGGGCTAACGCATTTTAGCCCGCAGACCTCCTGGCTTGGGTTTTAACGATAATCTAAGAAATATTTTTCGCTATTAAGCTGGACGTGAAAAGTGGCCAAACGTATAGTTTTTCTTTATATGAAGATAGAATTACATTAATTGATAAAAATGATCTAAAAAAATATGGATAATAAACTGCTGTAGTACGAAACTTGCTAATTAATAACTGCTTCTGGGCAATAGTAATGATAAAACTATTTTTTATCTTTTGAATTACTGAAGATAAAAAACAAAGATAAAATTAGCTAAAGCTTCTGTACGAGCCAATAGTTTTTTCTTACCACCTCTAACATCCGATAATCAAGTAAAAATAGAGACCATGCATAAAAATATAAATTAAAAAAGGAGCTAATGTAATTGTAAAATAGTTATACAACAGACATTTTTAAGGTAGAAGATGGAAATAAGCAATAACTGCATATTATTATCCAAAAATATAAATATGCACATTATGATTTTGTATTGTCAAATATTTAAATGAAATAAAGGAAAGAATTGACTTATCCAGTTAACCTTTAGCAGAAAATCTAAAGTTTCTTGATTTTAGCATAAGAACAATAGAAACTAATAAAAATAGTAAAAACTGTTAAAAAACCTTAACGAGAAAACGAAAACCTGCATTTGAAGATAAAAAGAAAGCAATGTTATGTTAAACTATTTTATTTCTAGTTACAGGTCTGACATGATTAAAGTATGTAGTAATAAATCTTACCTTGAATTACCCGGATCAATTTTTCTGGTAATATCTAATAGTTCTCTACACATTGTAGCTTTTCTAACCAAACAATCATCGGTTATTTGACTAGGAGTATAACCCTGCTGATATCCATATAACTGAATTAGAGAATGTTTTACA
Source organism: Altica lythri (assembly GCA_964028335.1). Classification (NCBI taxonomy): domain Eukaryota; kingdom Metazoa; phylum Arthropoda; class Insecta; order Coleoptera; family Chrysomelidae; genus Altica; species Altica lythri. Next base: position 46,896,429 of record OZ034802.1, on the reverse strand, counting down.
GCGTATACATGATAATGATTTGGATGCAAAAAGGTAAGCATTTTATTTAATAACGATTCAAGTTCTCGTACAGTAGGATTCGCTAACTGAACATTATCAACTTCTTCACCAATACCATTTACAAGGAAGCAAACATCTGAGTTAGATAATTTGACCTGGCATTTGTTACAGGCCCAATCTGTATTGTCATCTATGGGATCTATCGGAAGCTGAATACCACTGCAGAGTTCATCATCTGTTCCCATACATTTCAAAGCACTTAAATAAGACCCTAGTTCCGTAGGATCCCTACAACGTTCACACTTACAGTCAAAATATTTGGTTTCTTTTAAGTGTTCTCTTCTTGCTTGGGTGCCCCACAAACAATGTGTATACATGGTTGTAATATGTTCTCCTGATTTAATGGGTAAACTAGCTTTTAAAGTAATTTTGTAACCATCATTATCAAATACATGAGTGGTATTTGACAAACAGTTATGTTCCAGGAGATATGTTGTTGGATATAAAGCGGTAATCTCGGCGTCTTGATTAATTTCTAGAGCATTAACGTCGATAATTCCACAAATTTTATGTATAGTTTCTTTTGATATATCTTCTAATACTTTCTTTCCTGATCGGCCTTCTAAAATCGTCATCGGATGAAAGAAATTACTGTGAAGGTAGTCCACAATCCGTTCGTCTATGGCTCTAAAAGTTGAATTTAAAAATCATATGTTAATTTATTTGACTTCAAAATAATCGAGTAAATGAAGCGTCAAACTTTGCAACCAATTCGTTCATTGATACGAATATAACGATATTCAATTAGACTTTTAGTGAGCCCAATAATAAAAAAGCTTTATAAAAAGAAATAAATGAGCAATATATAAGTATATTGTCAATATTGCATATTATTAAGTTTAAAAATATATGATTCTGGATCAAATATAAACTGCTTTATATTCATAACACAAATTTTGGATTTAATTGCGTGTTGTTGTGAGGTGTAAAGAAAGATGTTTGATGGTATGAAAATCTTTTCAAATGATCGTATGGTATATATTTAGAAATCATAAACAGTTTGAAATAAATTTGCCAAATGTTACGAACAACCGGATGATAAATATATTTCAACAATTTTGAGAATAGTTTAAATATTAAAGTTATTACAACTCCATCTTTACAATTACACTGGTAAGTATTTTCCTCCTTTATATATTATTTTCTAACCTAAATAAGTAAATGCGATTTTTATCCAGGCAATGCGTTATAAAATACTGAGCTTTCACTAATGAAAAAGCGAGGAAACAGAAAACAATGGGTCAGGGCTGCTATTGAACAGTTCAAATATGGGTAACCACGGGCTCGCTATATAAATTCATCCGGCTCGTGAGACATTTTGAAAAACCTAATTTAAAAAAATCTTAAACTACTTACTCATACTCACAGAATCAATTGAGCGAGCAAACTGAGTGGCGCAAAAAGTATTTTTTCTTAACTATTGTACACTAGATAATTCTAGATCATTCACTCATTTTGCTTATATAAGCGAATGGATGGCCAGAACTTTGGTTTGGTTCATTTTGATCAAGATGATAACTTCAACAATCGATAACCTAGAGATTCGCTATATCGTCAATTTGCTTTGTGACTTTGTGTATGCACCTTGGGTACTAACTAATTATATCTTGTCTACGAAAATAATGTCTAGTGAAAAGAAACGAAAAGTAGATGCAGATGGTTACTAGTTTCAAGAAAAATGGACCGAAGAATTCTTTTTTATCTCACACAGTGGTAAGCTTATTTGTTTGCTGTGTAATGAATCCATTGCAGTAACGAAGGCATACAATATAAAGGGGTATAACTCAACTACGCATCTACGTTGTACTCATTGACCGGACGAATAAGAAAAGACAAAATCCAGAAGATTACCTACTGCAAATTTGTATCAAAAACAAAGAACACAACTTGATATTGTTGTTAAAGCTAGTTTTATAAATAGTTTAAAATTTGCCAAAGGCATTAAAATTTGCCGAAGACGAATTTATCAAGGTGTTTACAGTAGGTAGTGTTTTATTTCCTGAAAAGAAAAATAAATTTAAAAAAATTAGTTTGTCAAGGCAAATTATTGTCCGACGTATAGAAATGATGACTAGTGATATAAAAACCACATTGACTGACCGTATGGTTGGTTTTGAATAATTTTTCCATCAGACGGGAGCTTTGATTTGTCAGACAGAGCTCAACTGACTGTATTTATACTAGGTACTGATAAAGAGTTTACTGTTACTAAGGAATTGCTTTCTTACAGCCGTTTTACAGGAGAGCACATTTTTAATGAATTACAAAATGTATTCACTAGTGTTTTTCTTGCCACGGTCAAAATTAGTTGGATTATGCACAGTGGTGCACCTTTTTATGGTCAGCTTACGTAAAGGTTTCATCGGAATTTTGAATGAAATAGCAACAGAGATAAATGTGCAAAAAGATAATTTAATAGTCATTCATTGCCTTAGTCCCTATTTAAATTTCGTATTTTGAAACAATTTTATATTTAACGTGTTGTATATTAGTACCTATTTTTTTCATTAAATCCAGTTTATATTTGATCGTTCCTTGTTGTAAAATGTAGTCTCTCATAATTAAAAGTGTTTTAAAAATTTATATTAACTGAAACGACTTCACTTTTAGCAAACTGCTTAGAAATAAAAAAATATTATTGATTTATTGAATCCTGTGTAAAATGGATTCATAGGGATTTTCATGCTGTGGTGAACAAGGGGTATAAAGCAAAATGTATACATACTCACTACTCCTATAAGGAGTGACGCTAGAAAAAAATTTAATTTAATATAACATATATTCTATTCTACTATAAAACTTCAAATGGCCTGAAGTACCTTAAAAATATCATCCTCCATTATGTTTAAATTTAAATGATACCTGACAAAGATACTTCATTTTTTACTAATCAAAACTTTTCAAGGGTCTAAGAAATGAAGAATTAACTTAATTATTGAACATTTCACAAATAGTAAAGCAGAGAAATTTGAAATTTATTTAACACTCCAAACCATAGAATAATAGTGTTTTTTAATAACCGTAACCGATGCAGTTTTTCTAGAATAGCCTACGAAAAAAATAATGTGAAAAGCGAACATATTAAATTCACTATGTTGCATTATTAAATTGATTATTTCCTTCATTTTAAATTAACCAATAGAATGTCATAATTTTTTGAAATTGGACCAATCAGAATCAAATATCAGCGACTATTGCACTAGAACAATATCAGCGACTATTTCTCTGCTATTTTTGTTGTTGCTAAATTTTTCATATTCTCGAAATCTAGATGCCATAAAAATAGCCGACTATAATCAAGGTCTTGTTATATTACCCTTGAGTACTTTAAGCTGAACGAATAAATGCTTATAACATTCTTAAAATTGGAATACACTATGTTAATCCTGAGATTAAAAAGTACCCAAATTCAACGAATGATAAAATGAAAAAACTACGTTCAGCTTACAATGAGGTTAAATTTCTAAAGACCTTTGACAAGCAAAATTTAACGATTCTAAAAAATTTTTCTCTTCCAATTTAAAATCACAACAAAAACTAAATTAATACATAAAATTGGACTGTTAAAACTGGTCGGTTACTCTTTGATTTTAATGTATTCCAGATAAGTTATACGTATTCGAATAAAAAAATTGAAGCCGTGGAGTTTTAAATAGGTAAAACTTTAATCCTCGGACCCTGTACTTCTACTGTTTTAATTATCCTAATTTGCCAATACTATGCAATTTAATTATTAATTTTGCTGATAAAATAATAATAGATACATATGAATTTATACCTATAGACATCTGTATTAGTTCCTCTTCTTTCCATATGACCTTGCATTTCTAAAAGTTGAATAAATTTTTTTGGTTGTCTTTTTTGAAGTAAGAGACATCTCAAAACAAGTAAGGCATCTTGTCTGTAAAAGTCATGAAGTCCATTAATTGCTTTAATATCTCTTAATCCAAGTATCATACATTCGTGGCCATGTCTATCCATATCTTTTAATCCTGGACAGTCCGGATGGCAAATAGGAAAATCACAACCCTCACATCTTGGCGACTTCTCACCAATAATCAATCTAAAAATAATTATTTATTATAAATTTTGTTATTAATGCAGAGCAGTAAGCTGTAGTGAAGTAAATTATACCAGGCCTGGGTATTTAAGGTTTTAATTGTTTTGTCTTGTTTAATGTTAACTATTAACTAGCTGAAGTATTAACAGATTTTATATACAAAAAGAAAATTTTGTCCATTTATGAACTATAATAGGTAAAAGAAAACTGTATACTTGATGCATTTTAAAAGAGGATTTAATTTTGAACGTTAAAATCATCTTTCTAAAATTGCTTAACATAATATTAAGATATCTCATTGAGTCAAACAAGACTGTTACATGAGAGAAACTTATCAGAGATTTATCTCAAATATTTCCCCGCCATTGACTTTTATACTTTTATACAGTTATATTTCATATTATTTCTTTTATTAATGTTTTTATCCATGAAGACCGCAATACAATTGATGGACGAAATCCAAGAAGAAAAACAAGAAAAAAACCGTGGTTTATGCCTTTCTAGATATAGACAATACTCCATATGAGGCTGTCAAAAGAGCACTTAATGATAGAAGAGTAGATAAAACGAGTTCCACCAGGTTGTCGCAGTTGCTGCCTACAAGAATTGCAGAAATGAATGTAGAACAGGACACTATCTTCATCAATACGACCAGAGGTCATCTGCGACATAGTACAGAGAGGACTGAACAAATCAAAGCAAGGGTACAATTTAGTGAGACTTGACATCACCTTCGAAAAGACCACTTCAGCAGCCTTTACAACGAAAAAGAAACCTAACTTAAAAACCATCAAAGTAGGTGAGAACATTGTTGAGAGAAAATAGAGCTTAAATATCTGAGGCTAATCCTAGATAACAGATACCAAAGGAATTTTACTTTGTGGGAAAATTCACCACAAAGCTGGGTAGTAATTTTAAATGGGACAAAAACATCAATTTGGGGCTAAATCAAAATGACATAAAGTTATATACGGACGGCTCCAAGGCAGTTGAAGGAACTGTAGCAGGGGTTTTTGGACCTAGAAACCCTGGGTGCATAACCAATAATTTTTCAAACAGAAACTCGTGCGGAATTTAATTTCGAGAGGAACTACCGTATACAAGAGATTCTAATCATGTCAGATAGCCAAGCACCGACTCACACATTATTAGTACAAAGATGGTCTGGGAATGCCTAGGCAAAGTAAATGAACTAGGACAAAAGAATACTGTTACCCTCCTATTGGTTCCAGGACACATAGGAATTGAAGGAAACGAAACAGCAAAAAAGCTGGCAAAAAAGTAGCTGAAACCCTATATTTGGGACCAAAACCATTCTGTGGAACAAGCAGTAGTACAGTCTTAGAAAGGAAAGAAATTGATAGAGAAGAAGCCAAGTACTAAATATAAATTATGTTGTGGGAATTACAGATTACAACCAATCACTAGTCACTGGAGGTGACTTACGTTTTAAAAGTCTCATAAACTATTCTAATTTCGAATAATGTCTAAATATTCCTTTGTTCACTTTAGAACCTATATATTTATAAAATGATTTGATCAACTGCAATGAAGATACAGAAAATGAGGATTAACGGGTAGAAGTTCATAATGACACTTTTTAATAGATGTACTAATTTTATTTTTCTTTACAAATATTAAGCTCAATTTTTAATTACCCCCTTATTCAAAGAATGAAACTAGTCGTTAAAATTCCCTTAGGTAATCACAGGTATAAATTTTTATTTAAAATAATAAAATCACGTAATCTTCAATCAGAATATGCCATAAATAAAATGAAAACAGTTATCAAAAGAATAGTATAAATAATTTGTGGCACGCCCAAGGAGAGATACACTTTGAAGTAAATTATTGACGAATGCCAAAAGAAAAATTCGGCAAATTTTAGTTTAGAAAAACTAAAAAACACAAATTTAAACCACATTAAACTTAAAAGTAAAAAATAAATATTGTTTAAAAAAACTAAAAAACACGTTTTTAAAGCAGATGGAAGTAAAAAATAAACTCAAAACAATAATGAACGAAAAAACCGTGGTCGCTTTATTCCAATTTTTTTATAAATTGAGCGCCCGACGCTTTTCTTTACAATAATACTAGTATTTTTCGTTTATTATTGTTTTAAAAAATATTTTTAACTTTTTAGTTCGATGTGCGTGTCTTTATTTTTTAAAAACTATATTTATTTTTATGAAAGTAATCAATGAAAATACTCTCTAAATTATTACTACAACCATTTTGTGACATAAAAGCGTGTATGTAGGTACTAAGAAAGAGGAAGTAAAAATTTCAAAAAATATACGTTTCAATCAATTTCACTCTACATTATTTGTTATTGATTTAAAACCTTTTTAAGGTATTAACTTACTTGCAACATCCTGGACAGGGTACTGGACCTTCCTCAACCATATGTGGTCTGGGACCATAAACGATTGGCAATTCTGTCAGAATTATGTCAGCAACTTTAATATCTCTTGTGGCTACTAAACATTTTCCAATAATAGGATCTTCCTGTATCTAAAAATAAAACTAAGTATGTTGGTCCCATTCAAAGTTTAGCTCGTTGTTAAAATGAAAAAGGATATTCTATGTCATAAACTTATAATTTTTCATATATTAATTGGTATAAACTACTTATAATATTTATATAAGGTTATTTATGAATAATAAAAAAATATTTTAATAATAGATTTTTTTTAATACAAATGTTAATTTTTTTTAAACAACATTAGTTATATTGTTCAATAAAAACAATATCGATTCTAAATAATTAATTTTTGCCTAATCAAACATAATTTTAAAAAAGGGTAAACGAACTTAAACGAGCTATGCATTAAAGATACAATTTCCAAACAATTTTTGGGCAAATATTTTATGAATTTTTAAAGAGAAGGTCTCTTTTTCCTAATATTTAAAAACGGATTCTACAGCTCAATTTAAGTTTTTTTTAATATTTGACAAATTTTTTGAAAGAAAGGTGACTATAAAAAAATATTAAATATTTAAAACTTATCCATACAAGCGTATGTAAATCAATTAATTCTTTTTTCGGATACTAAAACTCAAAATTGGTTTATGTACTAATTTTCAATCAATTATCGTTGTTTAAATAATTTCATTTTTTTTGCAATATCTTAGACATTAGACGTATTATGTATGATTCAGGAAAATTAAATTTTTGTAAATCTTCAAATTTACCAGTTATTATTTTTTTTATGTATTTTTTGTTTTTTTTTAATTGTACACAGTTAAATATTACAATAAATAGTGCATCATTTTTTTAACGTTCAACTAGATCGCCAGAACGTCTCATAGATGTATATAGCTTGAAAAATGATTAAAGCACACTAACCACAGTTCTATAACTGTATGTATACTTATGCATATTATTTGTTCAAAGTTCGAGCGAACTGACCGTTCCTATCTTAATGAGGGTTTAACGGCGGCTGATTATAGCTTTCATGGTATTATATTACTTGGTTTTGATCTATACAGGTTTGGGAGTACAAATACTTGTATATATGTTACTACCAATAGACAGCATCATACACCGCCTTAATGAACTTGGCAAAATCTATACAGTAGCCTGACGCAGGTCAATTCCTACTAAATTTCAAGTTTGGCCATTGGACTTAAATTTTTATAAAAGGTATAGGTAGATCCGTAGGTATTATTGGTATCCTTGGAATATGATTTAACTTATCAGTTGCACAGCCAGTTATAATTGTCGCATTGGTCACTACAAATATCATAGATATCGATGCCTTCTCCCCCACACCTCCTCAGCGCAAAAGGAGTGTGAGTCGCCCTTAAGGAAATCGGATGCTAGTTTTAGTTTTTATAGTTATAATTATAGTGGCCTAATACAGTAGTTGGACGTATGGTATCCCGGACTTTTTTGTAGATATTGTTACGTTCTATAAAACTGTAAATCATTTTTTCTACAAGCATGTGTAAAACAACACTTTCCCGCACGCATTTTAATTCAAAAAATATCTCTTTCCCGCACGGAGTGCGGGTTAGGTTTTTTCCCGCACGCATTTTTTTAATTAATTGAATATGTTTTCCGATAACCTTTTTGACAAATTATTGTATTATTACTTTTATCTTGTTGGACTACATACAAATAGTCAAAAAAATTAAGATTATTTTACATGAAAATAGGGATTTTTAAAATGTTTGTTTTTAAAAAAATCATAATTTATTAAATCACCCCTGTAAACCTTACTCAAAGCAACAACAAACTCACCTGTTTAATAGGGTTGCTACAGTCGTGTATTTATTGACACTATGAAAGATTTAATTGTCACAATCGCATCTTTTCAAATATCTAAATAATTTTCGAGGTGATTTTGCTTGTAGAAAAAATATTGATCCTAACTCTTGCGGAAATTAACTTTCCCGCACTTAACTGCTTGCCCGAACTCCGCTTCGCGTCGTTCGGGCATCAGCAGTTCGCGTGTGGGAAAGTATAACTTTCCGCACTTGTTAGGATAATAACTATTTTGGTTCTATCATCAATCGTTTTCGTAACCTGGGCGATGACAGTTTTTTTATGACAAAATTTTTTACACTTTGGATTACATTACTTTATTTTTATAAGGGATATCTATTTTTTTTAGATGTAATATAGACTATCACTTAGTGAAGATACAGCTTTCTAATGGTAAAATTTTTTGAAATCGGTTCAGTAGTTTTTGTGTAAAAACATTAAAAACGCACATACGCACTCTTATAATATTCCCTAGTTTAGATAATACGTCGGCGTCGGCATTGGGCTAAACCACAGCCCTACTCTACTAAAGTTAAAGTGAAGTACGGCTGTGGCTAAACCCTAGTATGTCGTCTGCGTACCTACATAGTATATTCTATGTAACGATTTTTTATATCATTTTTATCTACGTTTAATTTGTCCGCCATAACTTTCCACAATAATCATAGCTTCAAAATTATTTAAATATGCAATAGAAATTTTAATTCCCTAAATATCTTGCACATTAAAATAAATAATTAATTTTTTGTGTAATATAATAGTGTTCATTATACACCATAAATAAAACTATAGTATACGTTTAAATTCTGAGTCATACATTACATGTTACTTATACAAATTAATAGTTAGTTAAGGAATTTATCAGAAGTTTTTAGAACACCTATTTAGCAATTAAGCAAGTAATTTAATTCAAATTATGTTGTAGAACACATGCATAAAAATAATTGTGTGTGTTTATTATATATTTACCTGAAAAGGTCTACACAAGTTTTTATGAGCCTTCCAATGTTGTTTTTGATGTTCTTTATTGCAGTAAGCTACTAATTTACATGCAGAACATTTTAATTCAGCTGGAACACCACACTCTGCACAATTATCACTCATCGTAGAATTGTTAAATAAAAAAATATAAATCGAATGAAACTACTTTAACGTTAGTCTGTTACAGCATTTCTTCTCGTTTAGAAAAGGAAGTTTGTCTTAAAAAAAGAATTTTCGTGTGTTCTAGTTTCGTGTATTTGACTTCGAATTTATAAATAACTCCCGAACGAAATATTGTAAGCATACTTTTATAGCGGAATTTTTAATGTGGTGGAAATTGACTCACTTGGAAAACGTCCAAAAATTGAAACTGACGCTAATTTTTCAACAATTTGTTGACAAATGTGCATGAGTTATATAAAGATTTTATAATATTGCATTGTAGTTATCATGTATTTAATTTCTGTTTATATATTTTTTTTAGTTTGCGTAGCACTAGATACCTATGTTAAAGTTTTTTTCATAAAAAGTAGTTAATATCCTGCTCAGAAGTGCTCAGAAGTGGGGGAATCAGGAAGGCGTAGTAAAATTATCCAATACGGATAACATATTTAAAATTCTTAGATCTGATAATGATCTAGTTTTGTAAAAACCTCCTAAGATCTAAGATTTTAAAATTATCAACCAGTATATATAAAAACTTTTTTAAAAAAATTAAACCTCCTTCAAAAAAATGCACTTAAAAGCCAGAAATAAAATCTTTATTTTTTTAAAAAATTGAAAACAACTAGGCATCTGATTTCGATTTCCCTGAAGTCGGCTCCAATGGCAAATTACCCTTTATTTAAATCTTGCCTATTAAATCTAGATTTTGAATGTTAGGAACTCAAATCTTTTACAAAGATATAAACCATTGGAGCCGACTTCAGGGAAATCGAAATCAGATGCCTAGTTGTTTTCAATTTAAAAAAAAAAAAAGATTTTATTTCTGGCTTTTAAGTGTATTTTTTTGAAGGAGGTTTAATTTTTTTTAAAAAGTTTTTATTTTATCATTTTTAGTTGCTAGTTGATTCATGATGTACTACTTTTAAAACCTTTCAAATACCGTGCAAGAGTTACTCAGTTCAATCCCCAACAATCCCGACATGTACGCAATGTAACTTTTTGCAGACATAAATAAATTGTCTAACACCTAGAAACACGAAAAACGTACGGTAAAGGAAAACATCATGATGAAACGTGGATTTAATTGTCTGAAATCACCAACACGCAGTGAGTAAGAGAATTGGTTAAATGCTCATTCCTTCTCCTTATGGGAAGAAGTCTTTGGCTTAAGAGTGGGGCAGTAACAAACGGGCTAATTATTAAGTTTTTATGTTATCATCGTTATTAACATATTAACTTAACTACAGAGCTTATTTTATTGATTTTTGTGGTGTTTCTTGGAATATCTTCCACATTGATGACCAGACCTTAATCAAATTTCGATGGGATCACACGGACACTCTATTCTTTTGAATGAAAAACGATTTTTTTAAATCGGATGATAAACACCGGAGATATTCGGTAACAGAAAAAAAACTATGGTCGAGTTAAGAACACTCTCCTTTTTGAAGTCGGTTTACGGACTGATTATTATGTTTTTTTTGTTATACTTCATTATTAACATATTAACTTAATTGCAGAGCTTATTTTATTCATTTTTGTGGTGTTTCTTAGAATATCTTCCACCTTGATGATCAGACCTTAATTAAATTTCCATTGGGCCACACGGACACTAGACTCTTTTGAATACAAAAAGATTTTTTCAAATCGGATTATAAATACCGGAGATATTCGCTAACATATATAAAAAATATGGTCAAACTGATACTCTTCTCCTTATTTCCTGGAATATCTTTCACACTGATGACCAGACCTTAACCAAATTTCTATGGGACCAGACGGACACTCTACTCTATTGAATGCAAATAGATTTTTATAAATCGGATTATAAATATCGGAGATATTCGGTAATATATATGAAAAAAAATATGGTCAAACTGAGACCCTTCTCCTTATTTCCTGGAATATCTTTCACACTGATGACCAGACCTTAACCAAATTTCTATGGGACCAATGGGACACTCTACTCTTTTGAATGCAAAATGAATTTTTTAAATCGGATTATAAATACCGAAGATATTCGGTAACATCCATAAAAAAAAAAAATAAGGTCGAATTGATAACCTTCTCCTTTTTTGAAGTCGGTTAAAAAGAGATTCAATTACGTAGCATTTAAATTAATCCATAACTAACGAAAAAGTTTAAATAACTTTCATCAAGCTTAAGCAAAAATCCATGTTGTACAAACATATAGAGAAAAACCTATATATATATATATATATATATATATAGTAGAAGAGTAGTCTTGACCGACTAGTCTTGACCGACTAGTTAAACAAAAATATATATTAGTTATATATATATATATATATATATATATATATATATCCAGCTATCATTAATGCGTCATTGAATAGGCGAATCCCTATCAATATTGCGTCCGATGCAAAGCTGCGTCCGTATATGGACGCAGCTTTACAAACTGTGTATTTCTTGCCTATCTACACATAAAACGGATATTGTTTCAATGAAATTAAACGGTCAATAACTTGTACATCCTAATTTTTTATAATAAGTTGTGCATATGGCAACCCCGGAGTGGCTACATGAATTTGATGGGGACGCATCAATGATATATTACCCGTTAAATGTATATTTTTGTATTGTGGCATTTTACCAGTAGAGGCGCTGCCGTTATATACGAACTTATCCCTTTTTGTCGGTGCGCTATATGAATTTTACAAAGAACGTAGGCAACGTTGCAAAGGCCGCTGCATTTTATTCGATGTGAAACGATTGTGAATTTTATTTTATAGTATACCCTATTTTCTGCATAGAAGTTAATATGTCTAATCGTTCAAAAAAATATTAAGCCTGGTTGTTAAGTATTAATTTACGATTATAAAGTATTATAGTATTAATATTGTAACGAGCGAGAGTCCCCTAGTACGCCTCTGTCGCCCTGATAGCGCTAGGTAAACAACTGATTCCCGGAAGTCTGGTGACTACGCGTACAATCGAGAATAATTCCTTTCTTTCTACGCGCGACGAGAAACTGTTACCGAAGCACGTTCTGGAAACAGTGGACAGGTATATAAGCGGAGAGCCACGACCCACGGGAAGTTTAAAGTTAACAACGATAGTCTAAATATTCGAGCGATCTACGAAGTGAAAATAAATAGTGAATATAAATCGAAGTTAATTGTTGTATATAAATTAGAGTGTTATAGTTAGTTTAGTTATTTCGTTATAATTCGTTTAGTTTGTAGTGTGTAAATAAATTAGACATTTTCGTTCAGCAGTGATTTTATTTTGAACCCCTAGAACGTAACAATTGGTGTCAGGTGTGGGGTAAATTGAACTGCTGTGTTAATTTAAATTGTGGACTTCATTATTGAATATTTTGTATGCCAGTAACGAGATCACAGACGAAGAAAATGGATCAGGCGACAATGGAATTTTTCAAGCAAGCCCTTGAACAAATGACCCAGAAAATGGAGAATAAAATGGAAGAAAACACCCAGAAAATGGAAGAAAACACTAAGAAAATGGAAGATAATTTGGGAGATAAATTAACATTCATTGAAAATGAGTTGAAAAATAATTACTCCAAACTGGAAAATGAGATTGGAAGCGTAAAAGACGAAATTGGAAAATTTGAAGACAGGGTTGGAAACATTGAAGGCAGATTGGTAAATATGGAGGAAGAAATGCAGGTAAAATTGGAACAACAGGTGAAAACCATGGAAGAGCGATTGAGTAAGAACTTCAGCAAATATTGTTCTGTTAAGCTGGGAGAACGGGGTGAGCCAGGGCGAACAAAGATCAAACCTCCAACTTTTGATGGCAAAACACCCTGGAACACATATCAGAAACAATTTGAAGCAGCAGCCAACGCCAACTGCTGGGACGATGAAGAGAAAGCAACTGCCTTAATCGTTGCGTTAAGAGGAGACGCACTGAATATCCTTCAGACCATTCCTGTAAGTCAACAAGGTGATTATAAGACTCTGACAAGTAGACTGCAAATGAGATATGGTGATGCACATCTCCAACAAGTGTATCACGCACAAATCAAGAGTCGCCATCAGAAGAGTGCAGAAACCTTGCAGGAATTCGAAGCAGACATAGCAAGGTTGGTAAGGCTGGCCTATCCTTCAGCACCGGACAGCTTCCTAGAACAACTTGCTGTCCAGACCTTCGTCGATGGGTTGAGACACACGGAGACTCAGCAGACGTTGCGGTTGGCACGACCCAAAACCTTAGATGATGCCCTGGCCCATGCACTAGAATTTGAAGCTGCTAAACAAGCTTCTCACAGAGGACAGAGCAAAGTGAGACAGCTTGATGATTCACCAGTCTGCGACGATAGAATTGAGGAAGTAATTCGCCGAGTTCTCCAGGAGAAACGTAATGGTGGACCTAGACGCTGGAACTGCGGCGAAAGAGGATACATTCAGCGTAACCGCAAGAAGCCGGTTAAACCACAACGCCAAGAACAGGAATATCATTTTTCCGTGGAACACCGGGCCGGAAAGTCACATGGCAACGCTGACGCATTATCTAGGACACCTTGTCCTTCCGACTGCAAACACTGCAGCAAAGCAGAAGAGAAGGAATTCTGTTTAAGAACCACCGTCGTGGATCTAGATTGGCTGCCAGAATCCCTGAAGCGAGACCAAGAAGGTGACACCGAACTAAAGATGTTGCTTGACTGGAAAGCAAAAGGACAGAGACCAAGATGGGAAGAAGTGAGTCACCTGAGTCCTAGGGTCAAGTCCTACTGGGCGCAGTGGGACTCCATCATTTTAGAGGATGGATTGTTGAAGAGGTCCGTCGAGAATGACGAGGGTACTGCAGCTAGGACTCAGCTGATAATTCCCCGGAGTCGGACGACAGAAGTATTGGAGAAACTTCATGATGGAACCTCCGGTGGACACTTCGGCATCAAGAAAACGTTGGAAAAAGTCAGAGAACGTTTTTACTGGGTCAACTCCAAAGAAGACGTCAAGGACTGGTGCCGAAAATGTAGACTGTGTGCTTCAACGAATGGCCCAAGAGGAAAACGACGAGCGCCAATGAATCAGTATAACGTAGGCAGTCCTATGGAAAGAGTTGCTATAGATATCGCAGGCCCATTCCCAGAGACCGACGATGGGAACAAGTACATATTGGTGGCGTCGGATTACTTTACCAAATGGGTTGAAGCACATGCCATCCCAAACCAAGAGGCCTCGACAGTGGCAGACGTGCTGATAAAAGAGATGTTTAGTCGGTTTGGAGTGCCACTGGAGCTACATTCCGATCAGGGACGAAATTTCGAGTCTGGCCTATTCCAGAGCATTTGTGAAATACTCGGAGTCAAGAAGACCAGGACAACGCCTCTTTACCCACAGTCAGATGGCCTAGTCGAAAGAATGAATAAAACTGTGGGAAATTATTTGGCTAAAGTGGTCTCTGACCATCAAAGAGACTGGGACCGGTACCTTCATCTGTTCACCATGGCCTATAGATCAGCCGTGCAAGAGTCTACTAGAGAGACACCAGCTTGTGTCATGTTCGGCCGGGAAATAAGATTACCCTGTGACCTAGAGTTTGGATGTAAGCCCGGAACAGAGATAGCTGGTGAGGACTACGTGAGCACACTGAGGGGCAGGCTACACTACATTCATGAGAAGGTCCGACAAAACATACAAGTAGCTAGTGACCGAATGAAGACCCGCTATGACAGCAAAGCTACAGAAGGTGGTTTCAACGCTGGAGATTTGGTCTGGCTGTACAACCCCCAGAAGAAGAGAGGATTATCACCTAAGCTACAGAGAAATTGGGAGGGTCCATACAGAGTGGTAAAGAGGATCAATGATGTAGTGTACCGTATACAAAAACTACCAAGGGGCAAGAGGCGCGTGGTCCATGTAAATCGGTTGGCGAAATACGAGGCGGACTACGACGAACAAGACGAGACCCATCTGAGAAGGACGACCAGCCCAGAGCATGTTGAGATGAGTTTCGACCAGTTCATGGAGAACTATGGTGGAACTGGGAAGGCACGATTCGGAGTTACCACCGAGCAGCAGCAGGACCTCTTCTCTATGCCTGGAGATTATTCCCTAGCCCATTGTGTCGCCGAAGATCTGCGTATGTCCAGAGGAATAGCATTAGTCTTCAGGAAGAAGTTTGGCCGTGTATCTGAGCTCTCCAGACAACAGCCCCATCCCGGAAAAATTCTGAGTCTCACTGACGGTCATCGTCACCTCTTCTACATGGTGACTAAGAGGTTTTCCGATCACAAGCCCAGCTATAGAAGTATGTGGAATACCCTGCTGAACCTAAGAGACGAACTCACCAGGTTGGGAGTGAAGAAGCTGGCTGTGCCTAAGTTGGGTTGTGGTCTAGACCAACTCAACTGGAGAGTCGTCCGGAACATGCTCGAGGTGCTTTTCCATAAGACAGGAATAGAGATACTCGTGTGCATTTTCAACCCGAGCGGAAACACAATGAAGGAGAAGACTGTGGATTGCTATTTCGAAAAGCAAGGGAGCTGCAGAAAGGGGGATGCCTGTAGGTTCAGACATACCAACCAAGGTGTTCGGGGACCGAACGTCTTAAGGAGGGGGCAGTGTAACGAGCGAGAGTCCCCTAGTACGCCTCTGTCGCCCTGATAGCGCTAGGTAAACAACTGATTCCCGGAAGTCTGGTGACTACGCGTACAATCGAGAATAATTCCTTTCTTTCTACGCGCGACGAGAAACTGTTACCGAAGCACGTTATGGAAACAGTGGACAGGTATATAAGCGGAGAGCCACGACCCACGGGAAGTTTAAAGTTAACAACGATAGTCTAAATATTCGAGCGATCTACGAAGTGAAAATAAATAGTGAATATAAATCGAAGTTAATTGTTGTATATAAATTAGAGTGTTATAGTTAGTTTAGTTATTTCGTTATAATTCGTTTAGTTTGTAGTGTGTAAATAAATTAGACATTTTCGTTCAGCAGTGATTTTATTTTGAACCCCTAGAACGTAACAATATAAAGTAAGTAATAAAATAAAATTATTTTTTTATTTCATTACTTTAAAAAAACCTCTTGAAACATATATTGTTATTTATTATTGCCTAAATATCATTTTAAAGGTAAGATTAATTATACTTCCAGCTATAAGTAAATTTTAATATGTTATAGACAGGTCTCTGAGGAAAATTCGTTTATAGATTTTAGTTTGAGATAAGTATAATATCACTTTATTGTGATATTTTTTAGGTTTCAACACCAATCAAATAATCAAAATAATACTTATAAGGAAATTTACACTTCAAGTTCTGTTACCATATTAATGCAAATTGCTTTTATTATGGTTTAGAAAATGCTTTGTAGTTCGAATCTTACTACTTTCGTATATTTTCTTGATTAATTAATTTATTTATAGATTTATTTATTTATCGATTAATTTATATTTCTAGTTATTTATCTATTGATTTATTTATTTATTTATTTATTTATTTATTTATTTATTTATCTATTTTTTTACTTGTTTACTAACTTATGACTACTTTAAAATAAAATACTCTCTTCATATCGTTATAAGAGATTGTTTGTATTTGTAAGAAATTTCTTAACGATAAGTTTATATTTTATAAAAGGAGAAAGAGAGAGAGAGAGACTTAATTATAAAATAAATTTAATTTTCAAGAATACGCAACTTTAGAAACAAATTCTAAAACAGGTAGATTTTTATTTTTTAATTATAATATTTATCATGCCATCCTGGGCGTGATGACGTAATCTAAGAATGGGAGTTCTCTGATAGCTCATTTTAAAAGTTAATAAAAAAAATATAGTAAAATAAAACATTAGCACATTAATTATTTATACAGGGTGGCAAAACAAATTTCATTTTAAATTAAATACATGTTACTATCCAACAAAATGTTTATTTAACAAATAGATTAAATTAAATGTTCAACTTCATAGCAGTAATTAATCCGACGACTAGATTATTTTTAAAAATTTCTGAAGTTACATTATATATCCAAACTAATTCTGTTTCTATATCTTTTAAAGTTTGTAGACTATTAATGAGAACTTTTTTGATTTTAAGTAACTCCATAGAAAAATGTCAAGTCAATCTTGGGCACCACTCTTTTGTTCTCAAATTATGATCATTGTTATTTGGAAATTTTCATTTTAAATTATTTATTCAATTTGTAAAAAAACTCTTTTTATGTGTTTATTTGAATTATAAAAATGTATCATTATTTTTATACTTTAAAACATAATAAAAAATTGATATTAAGTTGTTTTTTTTTCAATAAAAAAAGTAGATATAGATGAGAATTGGAAATTATAGTTAATATCTAAATAAATATACTCAGTGACATTAGAAGTGTTACACCCAGAAGAAATAGTTTCTCAATCTTTATTTTTTGGCAACATGGTAAATTTACATCGAGAATAAAACAATAACATATTCAAGAATTTTTAATATCGTATAACAAAAAAAATTAATAATGTGTTTGGTGACCCCGTAACTGATTACACTCATGTACACGTCTAGGCATTGACAAAATGAGATGATCAATGTCTGCTTGTGGCATCTTGTTCCATGCAACTTGAATTTCATGGTTTAACTGTGCCAGAATTTGTGGAGGATGGTGTTAATGGGACAGTCTTCTTCCCATCATAATCCACACATGTACGATGGGATTTAAATCTGGTGAACGAGGTGGTTACGGCAAAAAATTAATGCCAGCTTTTTGGAGAAAGTTCATAGTTCGACGAGCAATATGGGGACGCGCGTTATCTTGCTAAAAAAGGACGTGTCGACGGCCGTCTAGATAAGGAAGTAAAGTGGTTTTTAAGACATTATCAACATAACGTAAAGCTGTCATACTGCCTCGAATAAACACAAGTGGTGATCAGCCACCATAGGCAATAGCCCTCCAAATCATTACTCCAACTATCCTGTGTACAGGTCATTCAAGAACAAACCGGGTGTCTCGTCGCTCTCCAGGGTGGCGTCTAACCCTTCTACGGCCATCGTGCATGCCTAAACAAAATCGCGATTCATAGCTGAATGCTACGTTATGCCATTCTTCCACCCATTGCTGCCGTTCTCTGCACCCATTCAAACGTTGATGGCAATGGTCCTGAGTCAAAGGTAGCACTAGTCGTGGGCGGTATGAAAACAGTCCAAAGGCTCGAATGCGACGGTATAGTGTACACATAGTAACAGGTCTACCTTCCTATCCAAACCATTTATCAGCGATTTGACGCGTAGTAGCAAAACGATCTTGCAGAGCAAGTAGTCTGAAGTGGCTATCTTGACGCTCTGTGATACAACTTGGTTGGCCAGTTCCTCTACCTTCGTTTGTCCACACACGACACACACGCATTACCGTCATTGCCGTACAATTAACACGAAGGACAATTTGGCGATACGACAAACCCATATCTTTATAGACAACAATTCTACCCCTGTCAAAATCGCTAATATGTTGGTAATTTTGTTCTCGAACTCGAGGAACTGAACTGAAGAAAAGTAATTAAAAATTTCTTTACCAACCGGTCTTCATGAATCGTTTTTTTTTAATTTAAGATAAAATTTTATTGTTACAAAAACTATTAAAGATAAAACATTGATATTGTTATCATAGCATTCTTTAAATATAGTCATTCTGTAGTCAAAAAACCAAGATCAAGAAATGATTCCTTTTGGGTGTAACACTTCTAATGTCACTGAGTATAGTATGAAATTTTTTTAATACTAAAAACTTCATTAATAAACATAGTATTTTAAACCACACTAAAAACATAAATTGCATTAAAGAAAATAAAAAACATTTTATTGTTTTATCTTTTGATTAATATCAATACCAACACCACATGACAATCATTTGACAAATTATTTACTTTTATTAAAATACTTTCTGGTAAAAACTACTAATAGCAAAGAAAAAGATTAAATGTTACACAGAACATATAGTTTGTATTTCACTGCAAATTGTTTATCTGTTTCTTTGTTATTTATTAATTTTGTATTTTTACATTTTTATTTCTTCTAAAAAAGCATTGGTATAGATAAGACAAATATTTACCAAATCAAATTTGTTCACTATATAGTTAAAACCATATTAAATTTACCTAATAATAACACATTATATTAAATGGCAACACTGTAGGACGCAGAAATGATGGTTCCTTCCATATAATTTTTACAAATCGTATATAATGGACGCAATAATGATATAATATTATATGGACGCAGAAATGATAGAGAATTATATAAATAACGAAACTTTATTTTATGATTAACAAAAAAATAAAAGTGGTTATCTGACATTATTAAACCTGTTGATAATTATAGTATAATCAACTTAGTAGAGAAGCAGAGAGAAGGAGACATAATTTGTTGAGCAGAAAGAAGGAATTAATAAATACAGAAGCAGTAAGAAGAAAAAAAAGGATATTGAAAATTTTGTTGTCATAGTGATTTATATTCTTGAGTGCAGAGTCCACAACCTTGGAGATATTATTGTTTGGAAAGTGTCCCAGACAAGGAATTCCAAATCAAAATATTTTTATATTTACTGTATTAAAATTGTTAGAAGTTTACTAACCTTCATTACAATCTATATTTGTTTGTTATTAAATTTCATATTGTATACCATTTATCATATGTTTGTTTGATCTGCATACAATTTTTTACAAAAATTAAGATTAAAAGTTTTAAATATTTCCAATAATTTATTTTTAAAACCTATTTTATTGATTATTATTAGTTTTCCAGTTGTTAAACACTTGTTCGTTTTTCACTACTACTGCATAAAGCTTTCCACCAGCCATAGTTTTTTGTTCATATTTAAGTATCTCTTTGCTCTCTTTGATTAATTTTGAAATATATGTTTTAAGTTCTTCAGAATACAGATTTTGTGTTGGATTATTCCAAGTATTTAATAGAATCTTAAACTGCGATATGAATGCTTCATTCAGGAGAACTCCAAGATATAGAGTGAGTCTAAAATAATAATACAACATGACTTAGGTAACTTAGTAGAATCATTTATTTCTATAACATACCTTGCATTGCCAGGATCAATGATTCTAGTGATATTTATTAATTCTTCACATAAATTCAGTTTCTTCATCCAATCTTCAGTTGTATATTGAGTACGTTCTTCCGTACCCATCACTTGCACTAGAGAATGTTTGATGTTGTATACCAAATAATGATTCGGATGAAGAAAATGAAGCAACTTACATAAAATATCTTCAAGTTCTTGTAAAGTAGGAATTTTAACCATAAGTTTGTCAACTTCGTTTCCTAAATGTGTGACAAACTGCATAATATCCTGAAATAATTCAGAAAATTAGAATGTTTTTTGTATAATCTATTTAAATTCAGAAAGTAGAGGATTAATAAGACCATATGTTAGGATTATATTAAAGCAAATTCTGATGATGTATATAAAAACGGCATGTGGCAATTGGGAAAGCGCCGCAGAAGTAAATACCTTCTGTTATGATCGTGTTTAAAAAAGTCTTTTTTAGGATGATTTAAAAAATGCTTGTTCACTTAAGCGCTCCGAAAACAGGAATTTGACAACTTATCCTTTCTAAATTAAATAAACATACATTTATTGTTATG
Organism: Altica lythri; assembly: GCA_964028335.1. Classification (NCBI taxonomy): domain Eukaryota; kingdom Metazoa; phylum Arthropoda; class Insecta; order Coleoptera; family Chrysomelidae; genus Altica; species Altica lythri. Next base: position 46,875,307 of record OZ034802.1, on the reverse strand, counting down.
TTTTTTTATATTGTATATTAGTGATGATTAATTTATTAAAAGTTGAATTCTAAAACACGTGCTGGACTACTAGTTAATATTTCAATGAAATTCTCTTGCTTTTTCTCTCTTTACACTCTATTTCTTTTTTAATTCTCTGTTTCTCTCACATGTGAAGCATGCATACATGCGTATACCTACTGACTGTTCGCATGTGAAGTATGCATAAAGGGTTTATAAATATATAAATTTTCTCTGCTAATACGCTGTTGTGATTCTCCCTAGAAATATTTTAAAAATTCTTTTTTAAAATCTTCAATTGTTAAGATTTCATTTTCTTCGTTGCAAACCATATTGCTGCAATATCCTTCGATAATGTTCTTATTATTTCCTTTTAGTCCCTACTGTTACTTATTTCTGTATTGGTGTATGTTCTTGGATGTAAAATGTTGTAAATTTTATACTTCCTTTTCCTCCATTCCCAATAACATATTATACTTCATTTATTCTATCATCCTTTTGATTTTGTAATTTTTCTAATTGCTCTTCACATTTTATTGTAATTGCAATTACATTAACTTCCATATCCTTTTGTATCCTTTCGTTTTCTCGTTAATGTTCATTTTGTTGCTCTTCTTCTATCCATATTATTGATATTCTCCTGTTGTCTACTAGACATTTTTTCCATTTGATTTATTGCATCTTTCAGCGGTCTATTTTAACAGTCTCTTCTTTAATGATATTTTTCATTTCCTTTTTGCTGTTTTAACATTTTTAATATCTAATTTTATTCCTTTTGTTTTTCTTTTTATTCGGGTAGTTTTGTTATTTGAGCAGCCCCAAGGCCACGTTGGGATCCAAATTGTTATGGTCTTGTATTTCTCTGCTTGCTCCTTCTGGTCTGGAATCTGGGATCAATTCTATTTTACGTCTCATCTTAATAACACCTCTCAAAAACAATAACCACTCTATTGGCTTATACATTTCTATTTATATTCTATTTATATAAAAAATACAAACATAAACTAATCAACAAAACTTCACAATTCCATCTAGTAAACACCTCTGAGTACTTATTTTGAAAAAATAAAAATAAATGAAATACCAGAAACAGTAACAAATTCCATAACAATGTTTATGATGTTTTTTAATAGTAGAAAAGTAAAATAACTAACAAAATAGGAAATATTTACAAATAAAAAAAAAAAAAGAATATGGTTATATCTTTACCTTTTCTGGTAGCTTAATTTTACATTTATTACACATCCAAACTCCGTCTTCATAAGTGGGATTTATAGGTAGTTGAATACCTCCACATGGATTTTTTTCAGGACCAGAAATACATTTAAGTGCATTAATGTACGTGCCCAATTCCGTAGGATCCTGGCATCTTTTGCAGTTACATTTAAAGTATTTGGTTTGTAATAGATTGTCTCTTCTTGCGGTTGTTCCCCAAAGAATATGTGTATACATTGATGTTAAATGTTCACCTAAAAATTAGATAATTATGTTCATTCCACTAAACCAAAAAATAAGAGAGTTGACTCTGGTTCTTCGAGGTATGGGCTAGGTAGGATATTTTTTTAATGAATAACGCTTATGCGTCATTTTTTGGAATCTATGGAGGAAAGCATGCAAAATTTAGCTTCATGTATATATTCAAACTGCACTCCTCTCGAAGTTCAGATAAGTAACCGATATACTTTAAATTACACATTTTAAAATTAGAGGAATCAAAAAAACCTATTTCAAAAGTAATCTATACATATAATATATACATATAATAAAACTGTAAAAATGTATATGTTTGTGCGCGCATCACATGAAAACTACTGATCCTATTCGAATGCGGTTTTCAAAGACGTATTTGTCTTCTTTCAACTTAACATCTGGTGTATAAAACTTTCTCCTCCCGACCCCTTTAAGGGGGTGAGGAAAGAAATTTTTATACAAAAATCAACACGCCAAGCGAACTACGTCGCGGGTACATCGGAATAGAACCCAAAAATGTGTTTAGATTGTTTTGTCTGTCTGTCTGTATGTTTGTGCGCGCATCACATGAAAACTACTGATCCGATTCGAATGCAGTTTTCACAGATGTATTTGTCTTCTTTCAACTTAACATCTGGTGTATAAAAATTTCTGTCCCATTCCTTAAATGGGGTGGGGTAAGAAATTTTTATACAACAATCACACGCCACGCGAACGACGTTGCGAGTACCTACAACTAGTCTGAGATAACTTTACAAAACAATAGGGTAGTAAATGATGAGCTTCTGCTATATTAGATATTAGGTACATTAGAACGGGAATTGTACGAACTCAGAACTTAATAAAAAAAATGAAAGTAGCAGATAAGGAATTGCTGTACGAAACAAAAAAGTATTGAGGTTAGTTATATATAGATATAACACGGAAGACTTTGTTTTTATGGCATCTCTTATAGACATAAAAAACAATAATATTGGAAGAAAAATTTAAATACCTTTTTTAATTGGTAATGCTGCTCTAAAGGTAATCCTAAAATTTTCTTTTTCATCAATCAATTGCGTACTATTTGGAATGCAATTATGTTCAATTAAAGAAGCAGTTGGGTAAAGTACCATTGCATCTATATCTTCACTAAGTTCGGTGGCATTTACATCTAGTTTTCCGTATATCATATGAATAATGTCTGATGTAGCTTTGGGTATAATTACTTGATCGGTTTCTTTTTCATAGCGCTGAAGAGGTATTAAATAATTTTCTTCTAGTATCTGTATCTTATTTTGAATGTCTCTGTAAACAATATGACAACTAAAATTAGATATATAAGTTTTAGAAATCAAATACGATAAAAATGGATAAAGAATGGAAAACACTTGAACTGTAGGTACCTATATAAAAATTGACATAATTTAAATTTCAACTATCTAAGGTTATTCAAGCGAATTAAGGAATTTATGAAAAAATTATGATTAATATTCTAGATTTACAAAAGTAGAAGTATAGTTTAGTTTGAATAAATATCCATTCTTAGTAGAAAACATACTTAAAAACTTCTGTGCCCGGACCTCGTTTCTCCAAATGATCTTCTAACTTCATCATAGTTTCCCATTTCTTTGGATTAGCTTTTTGAAGATACAGAGCTCTTAAGATAATTAAGACGTCAAATCTGTAAAACAAAAGCATACTTTTTTATTACCTACTATTAAAAATAATGTACCTAATAATTAACTTTACCTATAAAAATCGTAGAATGATTTCCCTTCAGAAGCAGGTTGTAACCTAAGAATGTTGCATTCAAAACCATGGTGACTAGCTGCTTTTAAACCCTCACAACTAACTTTACAGATGGGCCACATACAATCAGGACATCTTTCACACATTTGGTATTTAAGTAATCTAAAGTATTTTAATTTATTTTTATTAAATAAGTTGTAGATTCTAATGAATAGGAATAAACCGATACAGATGTCTTAGAAAACATGTAGGTACGTAGAAAAGAAGAGGTTAAAATGTTTAATTTTGTTTCAAACTAGTAAAATCTGAAGTTTATTAACTTTCTATGTAAAATAAATTCAGAATTTGTGCTGTATGTAGGTATATCCATGTGAGATTAAATTAGAAAGAAATAAGTAGTTAATAATATTTTGTTCCATCTATGGTCAAAAATCTATATTCCTGTAGCACTATCGCGATTCCAATATTTTAAATTTTTCAAGTTTCTCCAAATATAACAAATGTTTTTGTACACGTAAATATTACTTTTTTAAATCAAATTTAACCCCTTCAGACCCAGTGTCCATTAAAATGGACATTAAGTTTGGCTTCACTTTTTTCTTATTTGCAAAATATTGATTGGCTAAAATCTATTTCTATAATATAAAAACTACCGGTTGCTTTAATCATTTCAAATGGTTACTGGGTACCTACTATTGATTACTGAAAATTATACAATCATGGCGACGCCCTACACACGAAAAAGTGGTAAGTATGAATGATTACCTACAGACCTACATATTTTATAGACCTGTACTAAAATTTTATTTGTTTGGTAGCAAATAACTATAAATGAAAGTCTAATAATTGTTTGTTATATAATCTAAGATAACAGAATACAGGCTAGTTTTATATATTTTTTTACATATCTTACGAAGCAAATTGGAACGAACAACAGGACTAAGTTATAAATTTTTCCGATCCGAAAGACCAAAATGTAATGGGATCTTATTTCATGGGCAAGGGCAATGAAGATAAAGTAAAAAGATGGGAAAAATGTTCATAGAAATTAAAAGGCTCCACGCAATAAAATAATATGGTAGGTGATGACAAATTTAATCAACTTTTATCCTATTATATAATCTATATCAAATCTAAAAAATGGACACTAAGTATAATTTTTGTTTGCATTAATTTTGCTGTGTAAATAGTTGGCTGGAATATAAAGTACAAAAGAAAAATCAAAACGTACCGATAAAATATAATATGGACTTACTTCATTTCAAACCCAGAGTGGTGAAATCGTTGAAAGAAATCAATCAGCCTTTAAAAAATCTCAAGCGATGAATCTCGAATTCCTGACGATTATAAACCTTTGAGGGAAATACAAACTAATCTATTTGACCTTGGATCTGGATCTGGAAATTTGGGGAGGGGCGAGCTAGTGCTCAGCCAGCACTGAGGCCACATATGACCCATTGTGCATCCTCCCGTGTGTAGGGATATCCTCACCTCAGGCTGTCACCAGGCCTCTCAGGCTGTCACCAGTCCCTTTTCCTGAATATGATATTCAGAAAGAAGCTACACGTTGCAAAAATCCTGGTTGTAAACCAAAAACTCATGCTTTTTGCAAGAAATGCAACGTACATTTATGTTTTGTCAAAGGACGTAACTGCTTTACAGAGTTTCATCACAAATAATTTAAAAATAAATATGTGCGTTCAGAAATTTTGTTTCACTTATCGGTATCCATTGTAATAGACACTAAAAAAATTAGAAAAGAAAACAAAAAAATTTGAAAAAACCTATTATTTTCTGAATCACAAAAAAAAATCAAATAATTGGGTCTTTAAGGTCAAATCAAGGTCATTGGAATTTTTTTATTATTTTGTAATCTGTATCTATTACACATAAATTTAAAAAATCTCTTGTCGGGCAATATTTTATCTATAGAAGCATGAAAAAAAATGGCCTCTATGTATATTGTGAACAAAAACAGTAAATGCTAGGTTTAGCTCAGTTTGCCGCACATTTACACTTGCATTGGCAACGAATTTTCGATCGAAAAGAAAGAAAAATATAACTCGTAACTCCGCCTGACGAGATGATCGATTTTCGTCCCTTATATATTGCTGCTGAAATTTAAGAACTACATTTTATAAACTTTTCAAGCAGCTTAATTTTAAATTTTAAAAACCTGGTAGAAATAGCATGTTAACGGATAAAGAAGAAAAAATTGTATGGGGAGGACGCTATTTAAAAAAAATAAAGCATTTAGAGAAGAAAACCGAAAAATCTATGAATTGGGTGAAACTTGGATAAATGCAGCTCATACTCATCCGAAAATTTGGGTTTCCAAATCAATAACTTTTTCTAAAAAAGTATTTTTAGAAGGTATGTAAATCATTTTTAAAATAATTTATTTGCGTTGTCCTTCGTTAAACATCATCTAAAAATTTTAAAAAATCTTTTAGGAAAATAGAACTACAGTCTGTCACATTGGAAGCGACGATGGAAAAAGTTGAAACGAAAATGTGGGAACTGGATAATATAACAGAAACAAATGTGAAACCGTTGATTATACTCATTATGATCATAAAGCAGCAGTTTTGATTTCCAAAAAAGTCCAGTACAAAATTTTAAAAAGAATTCTAAGAACTTTATGAACATTCTCAGTGAATGTTGATTTTGTCTCTTTTAAGAAATATTTATATAATCTGTTACTTATTACGATCCTGTTCTAAAGTGAAGAAGTACGAAATCACGATCTGTTCACGTTTGAGGTTAACAAGAGCTTTTTTTAACGTGAATAGACTTTAGAATGAATTCCACACAAAATAGGTATTTTGTAATAATAGAATTATACCAAGCGGAAGAAAGTGTAAAAATATATATGAGTGTACAGAGTTCAATAATATTATACAACAATTATATGATCAAACTGTCTCCTTAATAAGAATATTGTACCTACAACATACTACCTACGTAAGGCATTTAAAAAGTCACAGAAACAGTGATAAAGGATAAAGGTATAATGTTGGAGTGAGTTTTGGCATACACCTTATTAAAAACAAATGGTAACAAAAATTGAAAACAGACAACAACACGAAAAGGGTATGGAGATTTGGATGTTATATTCTTGTAATACCTGCAACAGCCCACACAAGGAAAAGCGCCCTCTTCTATACGATGAGGTTTTGGACCAAACACAAGTGGCGTTTCGGAAAATAGTACATCACCAGGGTTCAGATCTCTTGTGGCTTTCAAGTATCTTCCCAAATCTTTCGAAAAATCTTCCTAAACGCATGGTTATATATAATTAAAAAAATTATATAACTATCTAATATTAATATTGTATTGAAATATTAAAATAGTTAAAAGGAAAAGAGGGGGTCAATAAGTAAATGATGAGTGATCGTGATCGATAGATTACAAAAACGTACCTCAAATGGTCGACATGTTGTCTTATGTTCTTTCCAGTGTTCTTGTTGATGATTTTCGTTACAATAAAACACTAACTTGCAAGCAGAACATCTTCTTTCCGATAGCATTCCACATACCTCACATTTTCCAGTTTCTTTATTTTCATCACCCATTTTAATATCGGCGAAATATTTTAATTAACCAGGAAAAATCTAAGATTTTTTTACAGATAATGATTTTACTGATAAATCTTTTAACTAAATTTAAAATGGAGCTGATTATGAATCAAAGGTATTTTGAATGAATTCTTGATCTGTTGATTTTTGTATTTTTTATGTTATAAAAAAACAATTCTTTTGACTGTTGTAACAAATTTTTATTAAATGATTTTTAATATTAATAGATTATTAAATAATCATGTTTCTATGCACTGTATTTTCTGTTTAGATTTAAATTATGGAAAAACCAAATTAATACTTACGTAATCATTGAATAAATCATGAAAGAGACACTTTGCTAGACGATTAAATAACTAGATCTCTAATTATTTTCAATCGAGCTCAAAATAGATTTAATTAAAATATAACAAGAATTTCTTACTGCAGAGCATGCGTTGTTTTTTCTCATTAAAATAGAAACAAAGCAACACTTGCAGAATCAAATAAATCATCTTTGTAGGTTTTATCTAGGATAAATAATATTCTTAATTAATTTTTTTAATTTATGGTAAATTTACAGATTTAAAAATTAACAATTATTTGCTAGGCACGTTAATATCTCTTATTATTCTAAGACTAATTTCATCGTTCCATGAAGTCATATCTTATAGGAAGATACTTTATTTAACCAAATGATATAATCATTAACGGCGCTAATTTTTTACTGATAAAATCAGTTCTTTTAATATTTTTTTGTCTATTTTTATTAAAAAATATGCAATACTAATATTAACATAAGTTTTAGTTTGTACTTTCATTTATACATTTGTAAAAAGAAAAATATTTGAATGTTGCGTATTAAATTCAGAATTAAACTTAGAATAAGGGATTTAAATAAGTTAGTTGTTCTGTATAAAAAATTATCAGAAATTCAAATGCGTGGTGGAGAAAGGGCTTAGACAGCGATACAATTTTTCTTAATATATTCCTTTTACGCGCAAATGATCAGGCTTTAAATAAAAAAATCTGTTTTAAAAAGATCAAGCATGTGAAAACCAAAATATAACTTTTGATATTTTCCAATAATCGATTCAGCGTTTTTATATTTTGAACTAGATCCACGAACTGAATTTTTTTAGACCAGCTTTGCGTTACAACCTACAATTTTTGCAAGAACCCATATTTCTCTAGAAGCCTGATGAATCGCGAGTTCAATATCAACAATTTCTTTGGGGTAAGTTATGTACATTTTTTAACAATAGTTTTATACAGTAGCGTATATGTTTCCTGCTTTTTAATTGGTAATAAGAGCGAATACTGTAGGTACAAAATGTCCATTCTTAACTCCGTGTATTATAAACAGCTGATAAAAAAAGGTTGAACTGAAAAGTTCCGTCCATATATTTATATTACATCACAAGAATTTACTTAAATGTATTAATTTGAATAAGTTGAAAAAATTACAATGTCTTTATCATCAGTAAGATTCAATAGGAATCGCTCACCTTTATTTTTGATTAAACCTAGATTTTAATCGCACTTAACGCCTCTGTTCTGCTTTTCGGAAGGGTTGGTAGAAATTTTCGTTTGGCTTTAAATAAATTTTAGCGAATCTGTTCGATATTTTGTACATTAATATCTCTATCATCTATTTGCAGCTCCCTGCAAATTATATTACTTGATATTTCAGTAAAGCCATCATTAACGACAATCCGTTTAAGTGTATTGCTTATTATTTGTCTCGAGGTGGTAGTAACCCTTTCATGTGAATGCAGCTCTCTTGAACAAACTGCCTTCATACGGACTCTCGCTAAACCTTTGCATATGGATATCCAACTTTCTCTCCAACAGGCACATCCAAGTTATCGTAGATGGACATTCCTCCAATCTCTACAAGATCAACACTGGAGTTCCCCAAGGATCGGCGCTAGCTCCTACTCTATTCCTTTTACATATTTTTGATCTACTATAAGCCACTAATAACCCGATACACGGTTTTGCAGATGATAGCAACCTATACTGTAGCAAAGCCCACAACGGTCCTATATCCCTAGATATTCTGGAACAGGACAGAAGATTCATAACGGCTTCTCTCAATCAAGATTTGAGAATTGTAGACGAGTGGGGAAAAAAGAATATTGTTAATTTCAACGCTTTCAAGACAAATACATGTTTCCTATCCAACAAGAGGCAAACATACAACTCATCCATCACAATGAACGATCTGACATTAGAAGCAAGCGACTTCATTCCGCTGGTTGGTATAACGATCTCCCAGGATTTACTCTGGAACAAACACATTGCATCCATAGCAAATGCAGCAGGAAAGAAGTGAAGCTTTTTTTTAGAACACGGAAATATTTCTCTTCTTTCAAAGCCCGAATAAGAACTAATCTTGAATACTGGTCGCATATATGGGGCTCGGCAGCTCCGTCAAGGCTCAGACTTCTTGATGCAATACAGAGAAGAGCAGTTCGACTAATAATCGACACCAATATCACCAAAAACCTAGCCTCATTGTTCCACCGAAGTTGTCTGATCTTTTCCTGTTTTACCGATACTTAAACGGATTTTGCTCAGATGAACAGCGCTCTACAGTGCCCCTACTTGCAAGACCAGCCAGAGCAACTCCATGCACCCTTATACTGTTCAGTGCCAGACATCGAGAACGAATTGATTCGACCGTTCCTTTATCCCCAGGGTCCCTAGATTGTTAAACTCCTTACCTTCCAACGTCTTCCCCTCTCGTCCTAATTTGCAGTCCTTTAAATCCCAAATTAATAAATTGCCTTTTCTGCCCCAATAGAGACGTAACAGACTTTTTCAAAAATTTATACATTATCTCACAGGCTCCTTAATAACTTGATAAGGAATAATAAACTTGTAGTCGAGTTCGACCGTCCTCTTAATCCATAAAAGTGAAATTTAACTGTTAATTTTGCTGTTGTCGTCGAGTTCGTTTGCAGCCATTTTATGAACAGTAATTTTCCAACAAAATATTATCAGGGTAAAGCGATTAAGGTAAATTGTGGTGGACTTAAAACAATAAATTGGATTACATTTTTAGGCTGCTTGATCCTTATCTACTGGTATGTGGTACAGTTCAGCTACGTTCTTTGTAGATAGATTAAGAAAATTAAAAAACACATTTTTTGACGAAGCTTTATTGATTTTTTCAACATCATCAAAAACTAAGCCTACCTAATATCAAATATCTATTTTTTATATTATATGTACCTACAAATTATAATACAATATTTTATTATTAAGTGCAGCTAGCACTTGTGAACACCTCGTACAGAGCAAAACAATTTATTATTTGTAATAAATAATAAATCGTATTGCTATCTAAACTGCTTTATCACTGTATACTGCATTTTATTTGGTATACATTTATATATTGTATCTCTTTTATAAATTAATCTATTTATTGAGATATTGTTAATATTTACCCTGTATATAATTTTGTTAAAAATAATTAGCAAAATGTAAAATGAATCGAGAATATACAGGACGGAACAAAACATTTCAATACTAAATGATATGATAGAAACTGCAAAATTAATTTTACCCATTATTTTAATAATATACAAAGGGTTTATTAAGTGTTCTTTTATATCTATATATTAATAAACCCGAAGGGCTTAAATTATTTAAAAAAAATCCCTCAAATATCATCTAATAGTTGAAATGTTGTGAGCCAACCTGAAGAAGTACGAGGTGCCAAAACGTGGTATCTTTTTTTAATTTTATAATTTTTATTTCCTATTGATTTTTTTTACATGATTGCACCATTATACGAAATTGCAACATTAAATTTTTTTATACATAATAATGCCAGGGGTTACGTTCCTTTCTTTTTTGAGAATTTAAAAAATTCTCAAAATTTATTTTACAAATTTCAAATATAATCTCACAAAACGAACAATAAATAACAAATTATTGCACTCACATAGCCAAAAACAAAATATCTAATAATGAGTATTTTCGGTACCGTTTTTACTTAGGTATAAAAAAACTAATAATGGTATTCCAATTTTTGGAGTCAAAAACGGACTAGGTCGATATCATTTACTGTTGATAAAAAAATTTAAATGAAATGATAATTCGTAGTCTGCATCCAAAAATTGGATTACTATTATCTAACACAAATAATAAACCCTGTTTATTTAAAATAAATAGTATATTGTCTAACGTGTGCTCTGTCAAAACATAAGACAGGTGCTAATATTATATGCCAATAGTGCTACTATAAATAAAAAAGAGGAACTCAGAATAATAGCATTATCAACTATATTTGCAAATTAATTAGAACTAATAATACTTCTTTAGGAATGTCTGTGTGTTTGTAAGATATGTACAACTTAACTTTAATACCAGCACCATTTTGTTTTAATCTATTTACCATTGAATCCAGTAGAAAAATAAAACGAAAATTGTAGAAATGATCGATTATTTGTGCATTTAATGATAAAACTAATTGTTCAGTGATTCAGAATGAATAATTTTCTTTTTTAAATATAGACCAAGAAAGACAATCTGTGCACAAATTAACATTGCTAAAAGATAACAATTGAAATCGCTTATACTGCTGCAAGAAAAAAGTTAAGCGTTTTCTTTTTCTTCAATAGTAGGTACATATGAATTATTATCAAAAATTGTAATATAGAAAAACGGTTTATACAGTAAAGCCCAATTATTATAAAGCTCGTCAGTATGTCAGCGACATCTGTAGGCGAACTCAGAAACTGTTCCCGTCTCTATGTAGAAACATTATTTAGTTATATTTATTCATATAGAAATATCTATGCCTACATCGGAACCTTATCATAATTGGTGTTTACTGTAATATATGGATTCAATGCCTTTGTATTGTATAAAAAATAATACGAAGGAACACTTTAAGCATTTCTTAAATAAAAGCGGCTTATAAAAATAATACTATGTGCACAACCTTTCGTCAAGAAAATACTTTACACAAGAAATATAAAATCACAAAAATATTTAACAGAACATACAAGAAATCAGTACAATAAATAAAGCAAAAATAAAAGAAAAAATCTAAGTGGTAACATATTTATCTCACTTCCTAAAAAGAATTGCAAAATTTTAAAAAAATGATCAAAATTTTGCATTTCCACGTCTACACTAATATCTAACAAATGTCTACTCAAATTTGTATTTGAGTAGCTATATCACATTTTAAAATTCTGAATAAAAGTGTTATATAGATATTTAAAATACTGATTTAAATTAATAATTGGTTTGCTGTTCAAAGCAACATTTTTTTATGATAATTTTTAGGAAATAAAAATAATACTTAAATGTTAAACAGAAGTATAAGTTATTATTAAAAATATAACAGAAACAACAAAGAGACAGTAAATTGTATACTCGACATACTTAAGAACATCAAAAATATCAAAACCAATAAATAAATTTGAACATTTGTTAATAATTGTGTAAATCAATCTTATAATTATTGGTTGCTTGAAACAGCAAACTGGAATGTATTAGAATAAATTATAAAAACATTATTATTCTAGTGATGTGTCCTTAACTTTGTATATTTGAATTTTATTGAGTTAAATTTTGAAACTGCAAGTTTTGAACTTATTAATACCCTGCATAGATTTCAAAATCTATGAAAATGTGCATTTTATCTAACAATCTTATAATGAATTACCGAAAAAATTTCATGTGAAATCTATGATTCCTTATTTGATTTGTCTGAAGAGCATTGCGTATGATTATCCTGAGTTTTGTTGAAAACTAAATTTTTAATACTTTACATAATAAATATTGATCTATAAATATCAGTAAGTTTGTATGAAATCTAAATAGTTATTTATTATACAAGGGAAAAAAGTATTAGATTTTAGCTCGAGGTTGTGTTGTCTCCCGACGCGAAGCGGAGGGAGAAAAAAACCGAGAGCTAAAATCTAATATTTTTCCCGTGTATAATACACTATTTTTTTCTGTGACGACGATTTAATATTTTAAATAAAATCAGAAAATTACTGATGCAAAATTTGAATTTTAAAACTAGTAGGCTTTTGTCCTTATAGTGACAATTAGACCTGCGTTATCAATCAACTATCTGTCAAGGAAACCTTTATTAGGGTGCATCATAGAGATATAAGATATAGAGCACGTGAGCCATAGGAACGCACACAAGTGAAAGCCAGCACGGAATAGAAAGAGAGAGACTCGCCTGTTGCGCATGTGATTAGACAAAGATAAACCGACGCACTAGTTGTCCTCTATCTTTCTATTTCGTTCTGGTCGTATCGGCACCGACGCACTAGTTGTCCTCTCTCTTTCTATTTCGTCTTGGTCATATCGGCTGGCTCCCGTGCTCTATATCTTATATCTCTGGGGTGCATTCGTCTTGGACGCTCACACGCTTTGAGCACTCACGCTTATAACCACAAATTATTGTTGTTCGTGTTGGCCTAAGAACGCTTAGAATCGTTTAGAAAATATCGTTCGTTTTGGACGTTGCGAGCGTTGCGTTAGTTTGTATCAGCATGGCGAATAAAGGAAATGTTTTTTAGATAATACATAATTTATTGGAAATTATAAATGATTCTGACGATAGTGATGATGAATACAATATGATAGAAGATAGTGATAATGAAATGGAATGAGATTATTGTTGTACATATTTAAATTTATTTAATAAAAAGAATGCTTATAAAGGCTTAAAAATTTCGTTGAACAGGTTATACCAGCTTTTACGAACAAAGAATTTAAATCTCGCCATTTTTAATATTAACAATTTGTTTTTTGATTACAAAGTTTGGTTAGCTTATGCTCATGCATCATTCGTTTAGAAAAACAGTACCATTAAGCGCTCACGCTTTTGCTGCCCTACCTCTGTGGATTTAGCGTCTGTGAGCACAAGATTAATCTCATGAAGTTAGCCGCGAGCGTGACTTTTTGTTACTCACAGCGCCAAGTCGAACGCTGAAAAAGACGATTGAGTGCGCTGAAAGCGTGTGAGCGTCCAAGACGAATGCACCCTTATGTATATATCCGGGAAAAAGTAATAATTTCATAAAAAGTGACGTTTTGTGACCGTGAACAGAGATAAAATGTCAAACTTTTTTCTCGTCGCAGAAAAAAAACATTTTTTCATTTAAATAACTCAAACTTTCTGAATATTTTAAATATATATTGTGTAATATATAATGTGCATATTTAAATACATTTCACTATTCATGCTAATTTCATACATCTTTGTAGAAAGGTGGGTGCTATTTAATAGGGGAATATTATTTCACATATTTGGGAATCTCTCAGTAATAAATAAAAAAAAAGTGTGTGTGTCAGCTCTGACACGCGACTGGAGTTTACTCCTTAAGAACGATCACCATGGTATTTTTTGTGTTTTTATAACTATTATGTAAATAATAGTGCCTGAAAAATATGCAACACTATTTACACTAATTTAACCACCTTAATAGTAAAACCAAGAGATGGCTTTACAAATTTATTAAATAGTTATTAGGCGTATTTTTGAAAATTTAATAGTCGTCAAGTCCAAAAATTGCGTACATAAATGACTAATCAAGTTTATTCGTATTGTATTTTTATTATAAATATCACGGGATGTTTAAAATTTAATTGTATATTTTTTTTACATTTTCTAGAAAATTTTTGAATTTTAACATAAAATCGAAAAATTGCCTTATTTTCAAAAAATACTTATTAAAATATATTGATATGCTTATAATCCGTATTCCGTTCAAAATTAATACAGAATGTAATAAAAATTTTCAAAATTTTTTAATTTTTGAAAATTATTAAAGAATTCAAAAATTTTAAAGATTTTGAAAAATTTAAAAATTTTGAAAATTGTGAGAATTCTGAAAATTTTGAAAATTCTGAAAATTTTTACTACCCATATTTTTTTTCATACCAGGCGCCTTATATATCGTTTCTTAAGGAGTAAACTCCAAAAATAGAGGTTATTAATTCTCTTGCTTTACATTTTTTATAATAAAGTGTAAATAGTTAAAACAGTATTAAGAAATATCATGGAACAAATAAAATGGTGTTCATATCTGTTTTTATTTGGTATTGCTTCTGATATAACAAAATTTTTAATAAGCGACATCACTCAAGCCATGTAGGGTAAGACACTCCAATAGGCCAAACAACACCAGGGTATGACGGTTGAAAACTGCAGTCGAGTAAGTAAAACTTTTTTAAACAGTAGAGTTTGTGAGTAGCGACTATTATTATTTTTACAGGTATGCTTCTCTCACGAAACAACATTCCAGATTTTGGTGTACAAAAGTGCGTTCGTCGAACGACGTCCTGGAGAGCAGTTTCATGCATATTGCACTGTGGAAAGGTTTAAACAACCAGTTAGTGTCATGATGTGGTCTATAACCTGTGGCGACTATACATCTTGGAAGGGACAATGAGTCAGGACCAGTATAAGCGAGTACTTGAAACTCGGCTACTGTCCTAGCTCAAAGAATGGGTTCCCTGGTGAGGAAAATTACATTTTTGTGCACGATTCGGCACTGTGCCATAAATTTACTGCATTTCTGCCCTAGCCGGGAAATTCACCTGACATGAACCCCATAGAGAGCAGATGTAAGTTAACCAAACGGGTGATCATCAAAGAAGTGTCCACCAAGAAGCGCCAATTGATTGAGCCCTAATTAGAGAATGGCATTAAAATGTACACTTCAGAGCATGCCATGACGCGTTGAAGTTATAATCCCAGCAAAAGGTGGCATCACTAAATATTAAAATTAATGATTTTATGTTTCATTTTTTTTGCGACAAAAATATACTGATTTACTTACAAACCTCGTTTTTTTACCTTTATAACACACTCTCTTACATACATATATGTATAAAAAATAACCTCAAGTCTTAAAGCCAAATATTAATTAAAAAAATCCGTTAAATTAGAAAATAATCCCTAATCATTTGGCCACCCACTGTAACTCTGTAGAATGTAATAAATAATACAAATATTATTCATAACTCATTCCCGTTTAAAAATGTGTAAGGCCATTGTTATATTGGTTAAAATTAAGGAATTAAATTTCTGAAGCAATAACGGGA
Source organism: Altica lythri (assembly GCA_964028335.1). Lineage (NCBI taxonomy): Eukaryota > Metazoa > Arthropoda > Insecta > Coleoptera > Chrysomelidae > Altica > Altica lythri. Next base: position 46,859,456 of record OZ034802.1, on the reverse strand, counting down.
ACTAAGGTGTGGAATTAGTTAAAAATATATAAAAGACGAATTTATATTAAAGCAAAATCTATCCTGAGCTGAAACGTATCAATAGTTAAATCTCTTAAATTAAATAAGAGTATGATATTAGCATGTATAGGAGATATATATTTTCTTTAAAAAATATATGAAAGTTAGCTGTATTATCACGGTATTTATTTTAAAATATATTGTGTACTGAATAGCACTGTTAATAATAAAAATAAATTACATTTCATACATATATATCACATAATTATTAACTTCTAGAGAAATTATATGAAGCGGTTAACCAGTTCACTATCTTTTCACCATTTCTTAAATAAATTATTTTTTATTATTTATATATTTCCTAATGTGAAAAATTACAAATTGTAATTTTACAATTAAACGAAATTTGTGCAAATGAAAGTGAACCGAATTATTTGTAGAACTTGCAGCCAAAATAAATGCATATAGAATCATTTGTACATTGTTGACCGTATACCTATGTTTGCCTAAAATTATTTTTTACAATTTCCTAGCAAATTTCATATTTTAAAATTTCTTGATCGTACACCAAACTTAAGTATATAAATTTATCTGTCACAGTGAATTCAGAAAGTTTTCATACATACACATAGTCAACACATATTTTGTACAAACATTGTTTTTTATAAGAGGTAAGTAATGTACCACGATAACACTTGCTATTGTGATAGTTTTCTTAATTTTGAAGTTACAGTTTTGAATTTTATAAACACAATACAGTTTTTTATTGTAGTCATTCATAAGCTATTTTCACATATCAGCATCAGCCCTCTCTGGTATAAAAATTGTATGAAAGTTATCTTTTAAGATTACTTACAGTCCGACAAATATCTCGTGAAATAAGGTGAAGATGCGCCGTAACAAATTTGAAAGGGGGGTATAGTGGGCGTACAAAAAAAAACATTTGTGCTCTACACTACACTGTTGCCTTGTTTCATTTACTCGCATTATTTAAATTTGATTGTGTGTATTTGTGTATTCTGTTTTAATTATTTTAATTTTACTTATTTTATAAAAAAGTTATTTTCAGAACTCTATTAAAATTAAAAACTGTAAAGGCAAGTGTTATTTAATTGTAGCAAATTATCCGGAGTCAAAGTCGAGAAATAATTTCTAATTTGTTAGCCCTTATGAAAAGGGAAGCTTAAGAAGGTGTTATAATACCTCATCAGCACATAAAAGACGTGTGTTTTCTTTCTACTCATTTCCTTGAATATCATACTTAAAAATAGCCAATATTACTGTGATCATCAACATATTGACAACATTGTAAAAATGTTAAAACCTGGTGAAATCTTATCAAGCGTTAATGTTCAGGTAAATTCCATCCTAGTCTGGTCGAATACTTTCTCACTCTGCGCACTGGAAGTTCCGCCTTGTCATGAGATATTTGTCGAACTGTAACTGACCACACTTCCTACACAAGTATAGCCATATTCCATCGTAATTGGTGCTGAGATTAAATGTAAATGTAGCCTAGTTGCCAAAATTATTTCTAATAAACATAACTAAATTCACATTCATATTTATTTCTGAAATAGTACTTTATTGTTGTCAATGGATAATAAAAAAATTATACTCTATTTAACTTGATAGGATGTAAGTAACATCAAAAATAAGAAAAATAACGAATAGCTTGAGTTAAAGTTAAACATTATTTACCAGACGATCTAAAAAGGCTGATTTATCCGGTAAATTTTACAATAACCTAGACCGCTTTATCTGGAATCATTTTGCCAAATATTCAAAATGGAAAAAACAAGCAGAACAATTGTTTTGTTATCTGGAAAATAATTCTATTTAAAAAACCCAACAAAATTATCAGTCTGTTCCAACTGTAAAGTTATCGTTATATAGTTAAATCTGTAAAATGTAATATTATAAAAAGTTTATATCTGTAACCATTAAGTTGTATTAGGACTATAAAAATACTGAAAAACCGGGGATCTCATGAGATCAAAAATATATCTGTTGAACAAAATATTGTAGCTATATATTATAATCTGTATACTGTACAAACTGTTCATAAAAAATCACAAGTATCGCAGTTGAAAGTAATTGTATGTCCTCCACTCAAGTTACAGTTCTGCTGTACAAGAGATGAAGGATTAAAATGTATTAGCTCCTTCTAAGTAACCATTTTTAAATAAAAACTTTATATATTTCAGACAAAATAACATTAGGGTTTTAATAAAAATTGTAATAATATATAATCATTTTAAAATTGACATATGTGTATACCTGCATATTAACTGTATCTAAAATTAACATTTGTATATATTTGGAAATATTAATTAGAATGCGAACTTAGTAGGAGCTTATTCTTGGTATTGAGGAGTGAACAAAAAACCTTTGTATATAGAATATTGAGTAAATATTTGGTAAAAAATCTGTATATCTGAGGAACTGTATAAAGTGGTATCAATAAAAGAAAAATGTTGTAGTTATAAATACCTATGTTGGAACGTTGGCAATATGATATATCAGTCTTATAATATACAAATTCCGAGTGAAGATATCTAACTCCTTATCTTTTTTTCTCGAAAAGTATTTATATACATTTGTCATTTCTTCTCGGAATTTGAGAAAACTCTTTTCGTTAATACCGGAAAATTATTATGAAAAATCAGGAAGCACGACAGCATAGTCTAATCAATAAACATCAACCAACAATATGCCACAATTTTGTGGTTTTACGAAAACAAAATTACCAATTATTTTTTAACAAAACAGTCTCTCGACCCGTTATAACGCCTTGTCATACAAATCTACACACACTATATTCTCTAATATTGCCCCTATTTTTTTTTAACTAAAATGATAACCGATCCAATACCTAAATCGGTTTTTATTTATTTAATAATAAATACAACTCTAAAGAGTTACTTTTTAGTTAAAGTTGATCAGGTTAATGAAAAGTTGAATTGTTAATACATTGCAAGAAATTGTTAAATATAATTTATACGAGTTATAAAGTATGTTCTGTTACATTGTTTTCAGTACTTTTAGGATTAAAAAAATACAGTACCATCTTACTTTGAACTGATTTTACGAATTTGTACCACATTTGGACTAATTGGATAGATCAAGAAGAGTTGCAGAATATAATTGTTAAGATTGTATTATGGTTACCATTAATTTTATATCGGATATGCTTATCACGACAAAATTCAAAATTTATATTAGAAAAATCCTTCCAAAAATTAGGCATTAAATGTCTAAAGACATATAATAGTAAATTTTATGAGCTTAAGGATTAGAAGAATAATTTAGGTAAAACAATGGAAAAAACAATGAAGTGGAGGTAAAATGAAAACGATCTAAACCTAACAAAATTTTTAACAAAGAAGTATTATTTGACTAAGAAGTTTAACGAACTAATTATTTTCTTTTTTGTGAGAATCTTAATATCTAGGTAGGTAGGTACTCTAAAAAATGTTTAAGTAAATAATAAAAGAAAATAAATAAAAGATAGAAAGATAAAAACCGTTATCGTTATTTAATCAAATGATTAATACAAAGAGCATTGTAAAAAATACAAAAAGCAACTAGAAGACACGAAAAGAAATTAAATAAAACTTCAGTCACTAATTTCTTTATATTCGAAAATCATTTACCTAGTAGTATCTTTAAAAAGAAAATGTGATAAATAACGAGATTTCTGCATAAATTATTTTGATCAAAAAAGAATAATATTTAGTACCTGAAATAAACAGATTTTTGTATTGGATCAAGTACACACTTAGTTGCAGATTCTGGACGATTAACCTGTAGAAATTTAACGTAACTTAATCCTGCCCGTTTTGTTGTACTAATTCTCGTCTATCCTCGACAGATAGCGTTGGTGGTCGGAATAATTCCTGTTCCTCACTCACATCTTTTACCCTTTCTTTACTGTCTTCTTCCATAGGTTGTTGTTGTCCAAACTGTTCTCTACTTTTCTCACTTTGTGGCAAGAGGTGGATCATACTAACTGGTATCGGAAAACCTGTTCCGAAATCAGGGTAAAAATTGTGTGTAAATGGATTGAACATCGAGGGTTGAGGATGCTGGTCTTCAGTGCTCGGCGGCCTGGTGTTAGGTTGAATTTGCTCAGGTTCTCTCTCAGGTTTGCAGGGATTGTTGTTGTTATTATTTCCACCCATGTTAAGTATATCGAGTGAAGGATTTGGACCTCCGATGCAGTCTTTTCGTAGTTGTTCTAATTTAAGGCTTTTTCCATACTTCCCTCTGACGTACATCAGAAGTGAGTTGTAAGGTATGCCGAATATCCTGGATGCTTGGCTCGTCGTCATTTTTTTATTCCAGACATGTTGGAGGGCTTCGGTTAATTCGGCGTTCGTCCAAGATCTGGGCGGACCACCTCTTGGGGCGGAATGCTGACCTTTTGGCCTTCCCACTGAAAAATATAATCCAACTTTAGTATCAAAACAAGCAAACGTAAAATTAGTTAATCATGGAAAAGTAAAAATTAGATTACCTATATATTAATGATAATGATCTGAAAAGTTCTGTATTGTACTAACATAAATTCTGACAATGTTCTGTATCGATAGTGTTAATAGTGGCGTGATTACAGCCTTCCCAATGAGAGGGGCCGAGTTCTCATATATATTGTAACGGGATAACCGTAAAGGAAGGGACCTTAATTTGAAAGATTGTTATTGACAGTTGATTTTTAGAAGTTTCTAAAAATCAACTGACCATTTTAAATAATGTTTCTAGAAAATTCTAGAAGCTTCTAAACACACTGACTAGATTAAATAATGTTTCTAGAAAATTCTAGAAAGTTCTAAACACAATAACTAGATTAAATAAAGTTGTATATAAGGGGATGCATGGACAGTTAACGTCAGTTCAAGTTCAAATGTTCACAAGAGTTCATTGTATTGTCAAGTAGTTAGACGTTATCCAGCAGAGTTCAGTGTATCTTAACAATTTTGTAAATAAATTGTGTAAAAGTCCCCATAAGTGTTTCAATATGTTTAAATTTATATACGGAATATATACAGAATATACTTAAGTGTAAAATTGTATTAGTATTCAAAATTCAAAAACGATATATTTTTTTAATTTTTTTATGAGGGGGTACTTGTATGCTTATGCAAAAGCTGCAACTTTTGATCATGGCTACCAAAAAAAAACCTAGTCAAGCTACTGTTGAGAACCTGAGGTAAATTTTCAGTATTGAAAAATGAAACATTACTGCAAACAAAACTTTTTAATAGATTTAGGTTCAGTATCATATTTCAGTATAAAACTTTTGGTAGACATCCTACCAGGAGTAAATTTGTGTAGACAGATATATCCTATTTTGAGAATGTGTAACGATAGATCAATATTAATTTATAAAAACAATTTTTAAGACATTACTTACTTTTCTTTTTAACAAACATTTGTGAATCAGGTGTTGTCCTCGGATCTGGCATATCAAATAAAGGATTCCTACAGCCTTCTAGTCCTGGAGGAAACAATCCTAAAGGTGAATCCAGACCAAAAACTGTAAAATTTTTGAATAAAATGTAATGTTGTAATAAAAATAAAAAAATTCATTATTCCAATACAAATAATTTGCAATGTAATTTAAATTACAGGACACAGAAATTACAGAAATATTTTAAAATGGTAAAAAAAATTAGAACAGTGAAGTGGGTATAGATAGATGTATTTTTATTGGGATGGCTGTTAGCCTGTATCACTGCGACCTTTACAGATCTATTGTGAACACCTATCATCTATAGAATAGGATTAGAGCACCTTGTCTAGCCCTACTTTCTTAATGAGACTTAATAGCCTTGACAGTGGCCTCTCCACGTAACTTAGAGCTGCCGGTTTCTCCTCTCCCTGTACTATATACCGCGTCCTTGCAAGGTTCATCACATTGGCGTAGGACATGAAACGCGGTTTTCTCCTCCTCTTGGCAGTATTGACAGATGTAAGTTCAGCTGACTCATATGTTTTCTGAGCCGACTATGTCCTGTCAAGAGAGTGACAATCATTCTTGCCCAGTGATGTTTTCACCACTCCTGGGTCTTCTCTAACCTCCATTTCTCAATGGCTGTGTTTCTAAAGGTGTCAGCAACACTGCCGAATAGTTCCAAGCCAATCATTCAGATATTAGCTCCCGCTCTAGCCAATTCATCAGCCTTCTCAGTGCCCCGAAACCTTAAGTGTCCTGGTATTCATGCCAGTGTCAGAGAATTCCGACTTACGGCATGTGTAAGGGCCCTAACGCAGTCCAACACCAGCTGTGAGCTTTTTTGTGCAAACACCTTTAGAGCAGCTTAGCTGTCCAAGTATATGACCACGGTTTTACCCGTTATACCATGACTTACGATCTCCGTTGCACAGTGTTTTAGGATCATTACTTTAGCCTGAAACACTGTAGCACCTAGACTTAGTTGGACTTGCATCCTGTGTCTGTTACTAAATATACCCTATACCAGATTGACATCCCTTGAATTGGGAGGTCATTGTTCCATGAGTCCCTTTCAAGTAATTTCACTCGAAAGTTTATCGCAAAGTCATACCTGGGGACTATAGTGTCCTGACGCGTACTCATTATTTGATCCGCCTTAACCCTATAGCTCTGGTTGCTTTTTCCCTTTAATAAGGTAATGGGAGTCTAGCATTGTAACAGCCTGTGAGCAGTTGCCACAGCCTCGCTCTGTATATAGATAAAAGGAGGTATAATAAAAAAAGAAAAAAATATACCCTTAACATGATATTTTTAAGTAGGAATTTATAAAATCAGCATTTTTATTTTTTTTGTTGTTTAAAAATGCGTTCGACGATTTCAAATTATATATGTAAAATCTTAAAGATGAGGAAAACTCTATATTGTTCTAATTAAATATAACAAAAAAAAGTTTCAATATAAAAGGCAGAAAAAGTGTATGGTTTTATGGATCTGGCTATAATTAATGGACAAACAATTAATTTTATAAATAATCATTATATAAAACTAGAAAAAAAAACAATGAGTGTCGACAATTTTTTTTACATTAGCTAGGTGTGGACTTCAAATGTAATCCATAAACGGTAGAAATTGATTAAAATTGTCACTGAGAAAGTAGAAATGCCCGGTGCATCTAATTAATTTCAATACAAGAAACAGTAAGAACCACAACTACCACAGACTATTCGCTTAACTGGAAGTATTTATGTAAAATACCGCTAATAGAACAAATGTTGGAATATGAAAAAGCAGTAAAGCAAATTTGTTACAATGTTTCTATAATTACACTTTAAAAAGAGGTTTTAAGAAAGTCTAATAAAACTTGAATAACAATTGGCAAATTATAATATTTATCTAACTGAGAATAAATAAATAAATAATACTTCAATAAAAAATTGGTGTCAAATATAATTTTTTAATATTTTTATAACTATATATAAACATTACGATTTATCGTTAGTTATAATGTACTTAAGTAAAATGTCTAAATATACACTAACTACATTAACCTCAGATCCATTAGTGGAAAAAAATCGTAATAAAGGAATTCTGGATACACTTTGTTTCGTATTTTTAATATATAAATTTGTATGATATTTCTAATATTTTTATGTTATCAAAAATATATATATATATGTACATCTCATATTTTAACTCCAGTGAAGATATGTGAGTCAAAGTCGAAAAAGTTTTTTAAAAAAAATTTTGACTCCCTAGAAAAACATTTTTAGTATTTTACTTACATTTACTATGGGGTGGTGTCATGGTCAGTGCAGAAATCGACGGCATGGGCGGAAATGGAAGGGGTGAGTGACTATCAATTTCTTGTTTCATATTCATAATTGGATGCATGTTCACAGGTGATGTCCGAAAATCCTTTCCGCTGTGCAGACTTAAATCTATCTCGGGACTTCCCATACTAGTTTCCGGCGTCCTACTTTTTTCTTGTTTTATTTCTTTTTTGTGTTCTTTAGATTGCTTTTTTATACACAAATTTTCTGCTGTTTCCTCTTCGGGTGAACCTAACAATTATAGATATGAATATTTGCTATTTTATTAAAATTTAATTTATTTTCTTTCATTTCATTAACTAACTTTTTGATAGAAAACAGTATTATTAAACAGGTGCAAAAAATATAATTTCTGATACCATATGTTACTGTAGGCAGCTTTATTGTGTCTTACCTAGTTTTGTAATTCCGATAGAAAGATCTTGAGGCCCACAAAGTTCTCCGGACCGTCTTCTTGGTCTGGCTTGTTTTCGTCGAGGTATAGGAGATTGACATTCTGGACGGGGAAGAAGTGTTTCTGGAAAGGATAATCGAGGCATATGGGGTAATTTTATTTGTGTTTCAAAATTGTTCTGTCCTGAAATTGGCGAAAACGGGGAGCTTTGTTCGGAGGGAGTTTTAACAGCAACTCCTGTATTTGGAAACCTGCTGAAGAAAACATATAATTTGTATTTTCATATTATAAGTGGATCTCTACTTCATTTGTTAATTTAATTGAGACATAACACAAAACAACTTTATAATTAATAATATAGGGCATAGTTTATGTTTTCATTGAATATTAATAAATTAACATATAATTATTCAAAACACAGAATATGCAAAAGAAATGCAAACGAATTAAAATAAGTTCATTTTCTTTCAAATTAGAAATGAAAACTAGCATTGTAAATTATAAATCAGTAATAGACAATCGCACGATTTTTTATTAGAAGCTGCCATTGCTCGTTTGGAAAAATGCGATAATACAAATGAAAACTGTAAAATACTAAAGAATAACAATTGAGCCATGCTATAGAGACAAAATTTAACAAGAAGCTAAACAAGCAAAACCAAAATGTTTAAGAAATAGGTGTAAAAGATCCGAAGTGGTTAAATAATTGAAAAATATTTGTGTATTGCATAAAAACTAAAAAAAAAAAAAGTGATTTGATTTTAACATTAGAAAAAATCTCTGAAAGATGTATAGTAAAAACAGAAAAATCATACAAAAAACGTTTTATTTTACACTTATCTGGTTGTAATTTTATTGTTTAAAACAGTTCCTTATTCAGTGAAAATTTTCGTTTAATTTGAAGACACACGTCTGTCTCGTATCCAGTAAAATTAAGAGACAACGATAAGTTGACAGCTAATGAGGGTTTTTGAAAAATTGTTTCATCAAACTAACGTCTTCGTAAACCGCATGTCTCACGTCATTCCACACAAAATAAGGGTAAATTTAACTCTACGGTTGACGTATCAATTGTAATACTATTTTATTTATGTCTATATAAATGTTCGTGACAAAAGTTATGGAACGTATAGTTGATAATAAAATAAACTGACAAAATATGATGTTCATATAAAAGGTACGATAAAGATGGAATATTCAGAGATTAGAAGTATAAGATATGTTTAAAAGGTATAAACAAAACAATTAAAAATTAATTAAACTAAAATGTAGTAAGCCAGTTAATGAAACGTTAGCTTCAACAGACCCATCAGATTGTGATATATAATTTTTTGTTATTGCTTGTTTATTGACATAATTTTTTTTTGTCGATTTAAACGATGTGTAACAACTTATTCATTTTATAGTTTAGCCCTTATGTTTTTATTTTAATAAATAAATGATACTTACTTGTTATTACTGTAATAGTTTCTATCAAAATCGTTCGGAGAAGTCGATGGTGTGGGCGTTTGGTTAATAATTGAAGTAGATTCTTTGTCGATTCCAAAAGGATCTTGTGTGGCTAATCCTCTCACTTGTAGACTTTCTGCAGCCTTAATAAGACTCTGCAATTGTTCCTGAATCACAGATATCTCTCCTTTGTACATAAAATCAACTATAGCTTGCACCTCCCATCCGCTGAAATCTTTAAGGACTATGACTGGGTGTTTACACGGATTTTCCGAAAATACCCTTTGGAAAAATGGAGAACAGGCGCTGAGTACCACCTTGTGCGCCCGAACCGATGTTTCTGCACATACTAGCGTTACATCTACTAAATTTTCGGCTTGAAGAAGTGCATCGAATGCCGCCAGAATATGTGTTTGATGGTTGTTCCATCGTAAGGAATAATGGGATTGCGTCATTTTTTTAGGTTCGATCGTGTCTTGCATTGGTGTTATGCTGGGGTCATTCTTTTTCGTTTTTTAAATTTTGAATTCCTGAAACAAAGTAGTCTATTAGTACAAAACGTTAAATGTTGTAAGTTAAAACTTTTAAAAACACTCACACATGCCAATTATTCATTTGAGACATACATTCTTAAAAAAATTAAAAATATATAATTTAAAGGTTCTATAAAATTAGCAACTACAAAAAAAACACCATGTTTTAAGAAACTAAATATAGCAAGCATCTTAAAACAAATGATAGAACACATGCAAATAGAAGATCTAATTAACATGAACGAAAAATGCATCGTCATACCATATCATAAAGAATATCACGATAACATACAGATATTATAGAATAGAAATAAATGGAATATAATCGAAAATCAAGCCAGCACCGTCTTTAATCTAAAGTAAATTATAATCAGGTGTAGGCACCGATAAATTATATCTTAAAATATTACATGTAAGCTTACATCGTGAAAACAACATTTCTACCCAGATTAGACACTAATATACAGAGTTTAAATTTTTCTTGAGATCAGGTATTACTATTTATGGCTACTTCTTAATGGCTTTTGGTGACAGTTATTTTGAGTTGATTGCCTTGTAATAATGCTGTAAATGTTTTTTACTTTTTTATTTCGCATACCGATCGATTGATGTTTAGCACAATGAAATTATTACTAGAATAGTGTTTGACAGTAATAGTCCAATTACATCAGTGATTACTTAATTCGACCGAACAAAGGTTTCCTTTGCATGGGGTTATTTGGTTTGATAATTTCCTTCGTTCCTTTGTGGTTTCCGTTATTTTCTTGAACCGTATGCAGTAGTGGTTCAGTATAAGATCATTTTTCAAAATGCTGCTTTAACCATTCAAAGATAGTCTTAAAGGATGATACCAGATCAGATGCTTTTAGGTAATTTTAAAAACCTTATGCAGCCTCAAACAACTTAAGAAAAAAATACTTATGGTGAGATGTGTAAATATACAGAAGAAATCAAAAGCATAGGACATTCAGCATAAAATGTGTAATTTTCTCTTTAATTCATTTTTCAGAATCAATTATATCTTTGTTAACGTAAGTGTATAAATGTTTTAAATTTATTAAAACAAAAATTGGTGTACAGGTACCAATTTTATTTGGTGCAGAGGATTTGTGCGGTATTATTTTAAAAGTGTTTGCTCATTTTCTGTGTTTTTATTTAGATACACGTAAACGTAAATTCATATAATTAGTTAAAAAGAATAAAAAGAAAAGGACAGTTAAATAAAAATATAATCGATTAAGGTGAGACCACAGTTATCGTGAGAACCCATAAATTTCAAAAGAACATTTTGTTCTAATGCATTACAAATAAAAAAATATATTCAAGCAGTTTACGGTTTTATGATTTTTATGTGTAGCATAAAAATTTCGATTAAAGTGTGTTATTCATGTTGACAATGCTTAAGAATTTATGAAAAACTATACGAACGTTAGACTACTTTCCTGAACATTAACCGAAATATTTTAATAGTTTATTTATGATGATTAGTCACAATAGTACCTTTTATGTATCTATCAACTATTTCTTAGTGAATAAACTGATCAAGCGGTTTCTTTGATCAATTTTACAGTACAATTAGTAAGTCGGTATGTTAAACACCAAATCTGAATCGAAAAAATGTCGCGATGTCTAGGATATAATAACAAATTATTGCATTTTTTTAGAATTATTCGTGTTAGTCCAAAAACACGGCCTTATAATAATTTATAATAAAAATCGTAATAATGCCCTCAGTTCAAAAATTGGGTTAGTGATATATCTACACGTTATTTTTGATACATCAATTAAAAATTGTTTAAATAATTATAAATATACCACTTTACAAAAAGTATACAAAGCCTATAAGATTCAAGCGAAATATTTTTCAAGGAGTTAAACAAATACAATGACTGTTTCTACAATAAGAAATTCCCGTCGGTAAAGTTCATGCGGAAGTATTAAAAGTTGTGCTGCTAGATCAATTATTTCAAATCATTAGTTTTATTTTCTGAATATTAATATAAAAGTATTCGAGTTTTCATAATTATCAGGTAACCAAATAAATTCGTTCGGGTTTTGGTAGAAAAATATAATTTTTTATTGAGAAACAATAAGACACTATTTATTTGTCGGAACTACCATCACACTGTGATTGTGCCAACGTAGAACCAATTTTTATACGCCTGTATTCTAGAACTCACTGGATTTGTTGGAGTCAAAAAATTGGTGGACTGCATTTATTACAGTCGAGTTGTGGACTGTCTGTGCTTCATACAGTTGTCAGGAGAAAAAATGTTGATAAGGTTTCCCAGCCGAGTTCAGAAACTTGTTCTCGGGCCACTTTTGCGGAATGAGGATTGGCTTTATCCTGCAAAAATATAACTTTTTTCCGATTGATCACAGAAGGCTTTTTATGGATAGGTGTTGCTTGTACTTGATGAAGTTGCTCACAATACAAGTTAGCAGGGATGGTTTGACCTCTCTTCAAAAACTCATAATGGACAATTCCAGTTGCTGTCCACCAAACAAAACATTGTTTGGGTACAAGGAAGGCCTTGTACGTTTGTGGTAGCGAATCAGTATGTCGATGATACGAATGTTTAGAATTTGAATACAAGATCCATTTTCCGTCAGAGGTTAATAAACGATTAAGAAACGGTATATTATCGTTGAGTGACATGTATGCTGAACAAATAGTAAGATGACTTAATTTGTTATCATTTGTCACTTAATGTGGAACCCATTTATTTAACTTCCACGTACTGCCTAGCTGATGAAGATGCAATACAGGAGTTATACTGAACAGTTCTGAACGTTCTTGGAAGGTTGTCCTAGAATTTGCATCCACAACATGTCGAAGATCCTCGTTGTTCGTGATTTTTGGTCTTCCTGAGCGCGGTTCATCGGTCTAACAGAGATCTCCGATAAAAAATTTTTGAACCACTTCTGTTGTATATATTGTAACGAGCGAGACTCCCTGAGTACGCCTCTGTCGCCCTGATAGCGCTAGGTAAACAACTGATTCCCGGAAGTCTAGTGATCGAGAATAATCCTTTTCTTTCCACGCGCGTCGAGAAACTGTTTTCGAAAGATCTTCTGGAAGCGTTGGACAGGTATATAAGCGGAGAGCCACGACCCGCGGGGAAGTTTAAATTTAATAGCGACAGTCTAAATATTCGAACGAGCTACGCAGTGCAAATAAATATAGGGAATATAAATCGAAGTTAATTGTAGTACATAAATTAGTTGTTATAGTTAGTTTAGTTATTTAGTTATAATTCGTTTAGTTTATTGTGTGTGTAAATAAATTAGACATTTTCGTTCAGCAGTGATTTTATTTTGAACCCCTAGAACGTAACAATTGGTGTCAGGTGTGGGGTAAATTAAACTGCTGTGTTAATTTAAATTGTGGACTTCATTAGTGAATATTTTGTATGCCAGTTACGAGATCACAGACGAAGAAAATGGATCAGGCGCCAATGGAATTTTTCAAGCAAGCCCTTGAAAAAATGAGCTTGAAAATGGATGAGAATACCCAGAAAATGGAAGAAAACACCCAGAAAATGGAGAATAAAATGGAAGAAAACACTAAGAAAATGGAAGATAATTTGGGAGATAAATTGACATTCATTGAAAATGAGTTGAAGAATAATTACTCCAAACTGGAAAATGAGATTGGAAGCGTAAAAGACGAAATTGGAAGTGTAAAAGACGAAATGGGGAACGTGAACAATAAAATTGGAAAATTTGAAGACAGGGTTGGAAACATTGAAGGCAGATTGGTTAATATGGAGGAAGAAATGCAGGTAAAATTGGAAGAACAGGTGAAAACCATGGAAGAGCGTTTGAGCAAGAACTTCAGCAAATATTGTTCTGTTAAGCTGGGAGAACGGGGTGAGCCAGGGCGAACAAAGATCAAACCTCCAACTTTTGATGGCAAAATACCCTGGAGCACATATCATAAACAATTTGAAGCAGCAGCCAACGCCAACTGCTGGGACGATAAAGAGAAAGCAACTGCCTTAATTGTTGCATTAAGAGGAGACGCACTGAATATCCTTCAGACCATTCCTGCAAGTCAACAAGGTGATTATAAGACTCTGACAAGTAGACTGCAAATGAGATATGGTGATGCACATCTCCAACAAGTGTATCACGCACAAATCAAGAGTCGCCATCAGAAGAGCGCAGAAACCTTGCAGGAATTCGAAGCAGACATAGCAAGGTTGGTAAGGCTGGCCTATCCTTCAGCACCGGACAGCTTCCTAGAACAACTTGCTGTCCAGACCTTCGTCGATGGGTTGAGAGACACGGAGACTCAGCAGACGTTGCGGTTGGCCCGGCCCAAAACTCTAGATGACGCCCTGGCCCATGCCCTAGAATTTGAAGCTGCTAAACAAGCTTCTCACAGAGGACAGAGCAAAGTGAGACAGCTTGATGATTCGCCAGTCTGCGACGAGAGTATTGAAGACGTAGTTCGCCGAGTTCTCCAGGAGAAACGTAATGGTGGACCAAGATGCTGGAACTGCGGCGAAAGAGGACACATTCGGCGTAACTGCAAGAAGCCGTTTAAACCACAACGGCAAGAACAGGAAAACTAAAGCGGGTTGGCAAGAAGGGGCATAAACCGACCCGCCACGACAATGCCCCTGAGGTTATTATTCAGGCCATCTCTTCAAGTATTTATGTCGACGGTAAAATTAATGGGAGATCCGTAAAAATGTTAGTCGACACTGGCGCAACCCGAACTATAGTTAAGCCGAGTGTAGTTGAAGGAAATGGAAAAATCTTACCAGCGATGGCTCGTTTACGGACTGCAACTGGTGAAGACGTGCCAACACATGGAAAGAAGAGGATCGTCATCAACATTGGGGACAGGTTTTTCGAACATGAGGCGCTGGTGGCAGATATCATGGAGGAAGTCATCTTGGGAATGGATGTCATTAAGGGTTATGGCTTCCAGATGGATATGAGAAACGATGTCCTAAGGATCGGAAGTCTGGAAATTCCATTCCTGGGATGTGAAGATATCACGACTCGAGTCTTACTCAGCGAAGATGTTCACCTACGTGGACACGCGGAAACCATAGTGAAGGGGTATTTAGATAGAGACCTTCGAGATAGCTGTATAAGACTCATCGAACCAGCCAGTGAGAGTAACCTCGGGAAAGGACTGTTAGTCGGAAAAACCTTGGTGAGAGGCGGAAACGAAGTTCCTGTGAGAATGTTGAACACCAACATGTACCCTGTGATCTTGAAGAAAGGTACGATCCTGGGAGAAAGCTGTTCTGTGCTTTGTGTGACAGGAAGCGTTCAGGATGTGAAGAACCCGCTACCACGAAGCGAGAAGAGTTCGAAAAAATTATTTGAGACATTGGCTTCTTCCTGCACAGAACTTGCACCAGAACATATTAGCAAGGTGAAGAAACTGATTCATGAATACAGTGACGTTTTTGCTATGGACAACACTCAGATGGGTAGGACGAATGTTGTGAAGCATTCTATCAATACCGGAAGTTCAGATCACATTCGCCAACAACCGCGAAGGCTTCCCATAGCAAAGAGAGAAGAAGCAGAAAATATAATCAAGGACATGCACGAACAAGGAATAATAGAGCAATCTGATAGTCCTTGGTCATCACCTGTGGTTTTGGTGAAGAAGAAAGATGGCAGCACCAGATTTTGTGTCGACTATCGTCGTTTGAACGACGTCACCAAGAAGGATTGCTACCCCATTCCAAGGATTGACGACACTTTGGACACGCTTTCTGGCTCGAAATGGTTCTCCACGCTGGATTTGAAGAGTGGGTATTGGCAGGTGGAATTAGATCCCAAAGACAAAGAGAAAACAGCTTTTACTATTGGGACAGGATTGTGGCAGTTCACAGTAATGCCATTTGGCCTCTGTAACGCACCTGCAACTTTCGAGCGATTAATGGAAACCATTCTTCGAGGATTGTCATGGAAGTCGTGCCTAGTTTATTTGGACGATGTCATAGTATTTGGCCGGACATTTGACGAACACCTGGAAAATTTAAGAGAAGTCCTTGAAAGGCTACGCACTGCAAATTTAAGACTCAGTCCAAAGAAATGCCACCTCTTCAGGAAAGAAGTGAAATATCTAGGACATGTAGTATCTGCAGATGGCATTAGTGCTGACCCAGACAAAGTCAAGGTTGTACGAGAATGGCCAGTACCACAGGACAAGCACCAAGTAAGGAGTTTTCTTGGCTTGTGCACATACTACAGGAAGTTCGTCTTGGGATTTGCTGACATCGCGAAGCCTCTAACAAGACTGACGGAAGATGGAAGGGACTTCAAATGGGATACTGAATGCGAGGATGCTTTCAATCGACTGAAGCAAGCACTAACAACAGCTCCTATATTAAGTTATCCTCAGACCAGTGGAAGGTTTATATTGGACACGGACGCAAGCAACACGGCCATCGGAGGCATATTATCCCAAATTCAGAATGGCCAAGAGAAAGTTATAGGATATTTCAGCAAGGTCCTGAGCGTAACTATTGTGTTACGAGGAGAGAACTTCTCGCCGCAGTCAAGTCCATGGAACATTTTTATAAATACTTGTACGGTCGCGAATTCCTTCTAAGAACAGATCATGCTGCTCTGAAGTGGCTTCTACAATTCAAGAACCCAGAAGGTCAGGTTGCGAGATGGATAGAAAGGCTGCAAGAATATCATTTTTCTGTGGAACACCGGGCCGGAAAGTCACATGGCAACGCTGACGCATTATCTAGGAGACCTTGTCCTTCCGACTGCAAACACTGCAGCAAAGCAGAAGAGAAGGAATTCTGTTTAAGAACAACCGTCGTGGATCTAGATTGGCTGCCAGAATCCCTGAAGCGAGACCAAGAAGGTGACACCGAACTAAAGATGTTGCTTGACTGGAAAGCAAAAGGACAGAGACCAAGATGGGAAGAAGTGAGTCACCTGAGTCCTAGGGTCAAGTCCTACTGGGCGCAGTGGGACTCCATCATTGTAGAGGATGGATTGTTGAAGAGGTCCGTCGAGAATGACGAGGGTACTGCAGCTAGGACTCAGCTGATAATTCCCCTGAGTCGGACGACAGAAGTATTGGAGAAACTTCATAATGGAACCTCCGGTGGACACTTCGGCATCAAGAAAACGTTGGAAAAAGTCAGAGAACGTTTTTACTGGGTCAACTCCAAAGAAGACGTCAAGGACTAGTGCCGAAAATGTAGACTGTGTGCTTCAACGAATGGCCCAAGAGGAAAACGACGAGCGCCAATGAATCAGTATAACGTAGGTAGTCCTATGGAAAGAGTTGCTATAGACATCGCAGGCCCATTCCCAGAGACCGACGATGGGAACAAGTACATATTGGTGGCGTCGGATTACTTTACCAAATGGGTTGAAGCACATGCCATCCCAAACCAAGAGGCCTCGACCGTGGCAGACGTGCTGATAAAGGAAATGTTTAGTCGGTTTGGAGTGCCACTGGAGCTACATTCTGATCAGGGACGAAATTTCGAGTCTGGCCTATTCCAGAGCATTTGTGAAATACTCGGAGTCAAGAAGACCAGGACAACACCTCTTCACCCACAGTCAGATGGCCTAGTCGAAAGAATGAATAAAACTGTGGGAAAATATTTGGCTAAAGTGGTCTCTGACCATCAAAGAGACTGGGACCGGTACCTTCATCTGTTCACCATGGCCTACAGATCAGCCGTGCAAGAGTCTACTAGAGAGACACCAGCTTGTGTCATGTTCGGCCGGGAAATAAGATTACCCTGTGACCTAGAGTTTGGATGTAAGCCCGGAACAGAGATAGCTGGTGAGGACTACGTGAGCACATTGAGGGGCAGGCTACACTACATTCATGAGAAGATCCGACAAAACATACAAGTAGCTAGTGACCGAATGAAGACCCGCTATGACAGCAAAGCTACAGAAGGTGGTTTCAACGCTGGAGATTTGGTCTGGCTGCACAACCCCCAGAAGAAGAGAGGATTATCACCTAAGCTACAGAGGAATTCGGAGGGTCCATACAGAGTGGTAAAAAGGATCAATGATGTAGTGTACCGTATACAAAAACTACCAAGGGGCAAGAGGCGCGTGGTCCATGTAAATCGGCTGGCGAAATACGAGGCGGACTACGACGAACAAGACGAGCATCTGAGAAGGACGACCAGCCCAGAGCATGTTGAGATGAGTTTCGACCAGTTCATGGAGAACTATGGTGGAACTGGGAAGGCACGATTCGGAGTTACCACCGAGCAGCAGCAGGACCTCTTCTCTGTGCCTGGGGAGATTATTCCCTAGCCCATTGTGTCGCCGAAGATCTGCGTATGTCCAGGGGAATAGCATTAGTCTTCAGGAAGAAGTTTGGCCGTGTATCTGAGCTCTTCAGACAACAGCCCCATCCCGGAAAAATTCTAAGTCTCACTGACGGTCATCGTCACCTCTTCTACATGGTGACTAAGAGGTTTTCCGACCACAAGTCCAGCTATAGGAGTATGTGGAATACCCTGCTAAACCTAAGAAACGAACTCACCAGGTTGGAAGTGAAGAAGCTGGCTGTGCCTAAGTTGGGTTGTGGTCTAGACCAACTCAACTGGAGAGTCGTCCGGAACATGCTCGAGGTGCTTTTCCATAAGACAGGAATAGAGATACTCGTGTGCATTTTCAACCCGAGCGGAAACATAATGAAGGAGAAGACTGTGGATTGCTATTTCGAAAAGCAAGGAAGCTGCAGAAAGGGAGATGCCTGTAGGTTCAGACATACCAACCAAGGTGTTCGGGGACCGAACGTCTTAAGGAGGGGGCAGTGTAACGAGCGAGACGCCCTGAGTACGCCTCTGTCGCCCTGATAGCGCTAGGTAAACAACTGATTCCCGGAAGTCTAGTGATCGAGAATAATCCTTTTCTTTCCACGCGCGTCGAGAAACTGTTTTCGAAAGATCTTCTGGAAGCGTTGGACAGGTATATAAGCGGAGAGCCACGACCCGCGGGGAAGTTTAAATTTAATAGCGACAGTCTAAATATTCGAACGAGCTACGCAGTGCAAATAAATATAGTGAATATAAATCGAAGTTAATTGTAGTACATAAATTAGTGTGTTATAGTTAGTTTAGTTATTTAGTTATAATTCGTTTAGTTTATTGTGTGTGTAAATAAATTAGACATTTTCGTTCAGCAGTGATTTTATTTTGAACCCCTAGAACGTAACAATATTTTGCCGCCGCTGCAGTCTTTGTGACAAGTTTGTAGGTACTCATACAGTAAACAACTTGAATTACTGTTTTATTCGTCGACATTTTCAGTTATTAAAATAGGAATGTAACAATTTTCAGCAACTTTTTATGTGTATAAGAAGAGAAGGTTTCAGACTTAAGTGACAGCAGGTAAGAAACAATCGATATCGATCGAACTTATTTGGTTACCTGTTATAATATATCCACTTATAAGTTTTGTAGCTACCATTTCATTTAGACATAAAACAGTATTTAAACTTTTCAGCTAGACTGGAAATGTCGACAAGGTACCATAAAATAGGATATACATTCGCAATGTGGTAATTAGAAGTCACCGGAAAAAATAAAATACAAAATCAGGAACATAGATATGTTAATAAGAAGGTAAAATACAACGATAAGCTTTGTTGTATACCTTACGTATTTTGTGTAGAACACTGGTTCAACTGAAAAAGTTGAAATGTACCTTTTATCAAAGTTTATGTCTTTCGAAACATGATAAAAAATAGTTTAAAGTTGTGAAATTAATTGGGAAAATGAAATTGTTCAGACAGTAGTGGAAGAGTAAAGAATGGCTCAATTTATATAAGAAAATCTGTAGGACATTGATTTTATGATGTTTTTATAACCATGATCCGTCAGATAGTTTTTTTAATAACAGACTTTAGATAAAGTGTGTCTTGTCTGTGATAAAATTTAATATTCTAAAATAATCTGTGCAGATTTTTATCAATTAAACCTTAAAGATTGCAAACAAACCATTCGTAGTAAGTTATCGTGACTATTTAATTCCAAATGTTTGGTAAAAGGATTACTATTGTTACTAAATAAACAGGATTTAGTTGAGCATCATTAGTTGGTTCGTACCGCAACGTATCGTCCGCAACTTTACCATCGTGTTTGCCAAATGAAATATTGATAATAACGTCAGTGTCAGATCAATGTTTTTGTAATTTTGAGTTCAGACTAGAATAAATCATACCTATTATTAAAGTACAGTGTAGAACGGTTTAGATCATTAACCCACATAAAATGGTCCCCATATGAATAAATATTCATTGAGTGATCTGTAAGCCTGTATCAATGCGACCTAGAATTACTATTTTAAACACCCATCATCTCTAACCCTGCCTCTTTAATGAGACTTAATAGCCTTGACAGTGGCCTCTCCAAGTAACTTGGAGCAGCCGATTTCTCCACTCCCAAAACAAGATACCGCGTCCTTGCAAGGCCATTCACATCTGCCAAATTTAGCTGGCTCAGGTGTTTTCTAAACCGACAATGTCCTGACAATTATTCTGACATTGTTTCGCCTTTGTGATAACAGCTCTGGAGTAAATTTTATTTTATGAAGACTTTGGCCTGTCGCCTGCCCGGTGATTTTTTCCACCACTCCTGCGCCAAAAAATGATACCTTAGCCATTATGATGTTATGTTCCGATATTTGTAGAACAGATGTAAGAGAATCATTTCATTGATAATATATTTTGACATGAATTATAAATAAGAGTATTATTTTCATTTTACCTTCAATTAGAAAATGGTAGTTTTTCTGCAAAAGACAATGAATAAAATTTATAATGTCAATAAATTATGCTTCGGAACCGTTTTTTGACAGAAAAAAATTGTAGTTTAAACGTTACTTTTCTATAACCTTGGAAAATATGAATTTTCTACTTGTTACGGGAATTTTTTATGAACGAACATTACACCTGGTGCCTATCTGTTGGTCACGCATAAGTTTACTTCGTTGACTACTAATTAGGATATTGCGCATCCATATAATATAATATAATAATCGTAGAATGGGAATGGTTTTTATCAGTCAGTCTTAGTTTATCTACCCACCTGGATAGTGTTAATTGACTAATTTTTAAATACGCTTTCTAATTTAAAAATTATTTTTTTTTATTTAAATTTTGAATATAAAAAAATATTCATATATAATAGATAGTTTTTAAATTATTATTTCAATGCCTACTGCTTAAAAATTTTTTTAACGCCAGAATAAAAATAGTTTTCTGTAAAAATTATTGGTTTTGTAAACAAAATTATTATTGTGTAAGATGTTTTGGACGATTATAAATTTAATTTTTTACGTATGAAACTGTCGACGTACAATAAAATCGACCTCTTTGTAATCGCTTGTCTTCCCATTTAAATTTTCCTCATTGCACTTCTGGTTTTCACCCTCATTAGTGTCTTTCCCTAGGGAGAGTACGCGGACGGATAGCGAGTGAGAGAGAAACAAACCCCTTCGCGTTGTTCTTGAGGCATAAATGTTTTTGTACGTGCTGGGAAACGCTACATACGCACGCGAACGTCCCTCGCATGTTTGCCCGATGTTCCGTGACTTTCTCCATATGAGTTTTATTCTAGAAATTCTCGACATTTAATTGTCATGATTTACCTTGAACGAACATTTAAGAACCAACGCCAGACACTCAGTGCTAAATATTCATGAAGCGAATGCGGTTTTCGGCTTTTTCGCATATGCTTCATAAAAAAAGGTCGACCTCCAAACACAAATAAGATAAGGGAATATTAACCAACATTTAATGTAAATGTAAATTCATTAAGTGAAGTTTTACTAAGGAGTTTATAATTATTTGAGGAGTTTCTTTTTATGTCCAGAATTCAAATTAATTCTATATATGAAAGTATTACCTATAATTGTGGGGTGTTGATTGTATATACAATTTATTGTTTCTATAATCGTAAAAGCAACACAATTTTTCCTGGATTTATTATTTATTACACGAAACTTTCAGTTAAATTGTTTTACTTCAATTTACATCGAAATATTTTTAAAATGTCATATATATATATATATATATATATATATATATATATATATATAAACAAAGTGCCAAGAAAATGCGTATTAATATAAACAATAATTTTCCCCTTTTGTTTATATATATATATATATATATATATATATATATATATATATATATATATATATATATATATATATATACATACATAGTGAAGGGTAGTCTTTGCTGACTAGTTAGAACTAAATTCCAGTGATATTTTTAGGGAGTGCAGCAATAAAACGTAAACGTGTACTCTTTTAAGTATTTAATCCAAGCTTTCGAGTGAATTTTCACCCATCATCAGGGAAGCTACATACATATATATTGTTAGATTTTTTTAACACATTTTTTTAAAGTTTTTTATACTTACAAACTTATTGAGATTAAACGTGAAGATAACAAAGTTAAAAACATAGATGGCCATCAGTAACATTAAAAACTACGTCTATTAAATATATTATCACATTTTCTTAATTAAAATAACTATTTGAATTTAAAATTCATTATGTTGAGTTAGGTTATCAACCACATCCTTGAAATATCAACTTCACAATGACATATAGTTTCTTCGCCAACTAGCTAGCCTGTACCTATAGCACAACCAGCTACTGGCTTGAAATTTTAATTTCATATTAAATACATTTCTTAAACTGTAGAACGCGCCCTCAGAGGGGTGGCGTATTAAGTTGGTAAGGGGGCGCAATAACTAAAAAACTTTATTAAATGATCTGAGTTTTTTTTCGAAAATTTCACGCGGTTTACTGATATATTCCTTGTACCTCTTCAATTTATTGCGTTTCAAGCTATTAGCAGTTAATCCTTTTAAACAAATAACGCTTTGAGGTTTTTTCCCACTAATTTTAATGGTTGTACAGATCAATTTTAGGTAAACTTGGTCTTATTTTGGAGTTTTAGACTTATATACCCGTAAATCAGTAGTAGGTAGTAGTAGTATTTATTTAAATAGGAAAATCCTAATTTACAATATTATGTATCTTAGTTTTACAATAAAAGGAAAATAAATAATAAAAATATATCAAACAATTCTTAAAACTGTATGGAAATATAAAGGCCGAAGTACTAACAAATATAGACAAAAGAAATAATCACAACAAGATTATATAAGCAACATTATCTATAACATTTTCTCTATTTATAGTATATTTTTAAATTGTGCTTAAATTGAGATAGACTTTTTGATTTTTTAATATTTTCTGGTAAGCTATTGTAATGGACGAATCCTTTAAAAAACAAACTCTTTATATTAAATGAATGTTTTTGTGTCCTTACATATAAGTGATTCTGGTTTCTAGTATTATAGGTGTGAATAGCATTGGTAAATGTAATATATTCAGAAAAATATGGCGGCAAGAGATTATTTATCATTTTATAAATATAAGTCATAACTAAAAAATGTAACCTCCTTTCTATCGTGAAAAAGTTTAGAGTTTCGAGCATCATAGGTATAGGAGTCATTCTGTTGCATCTTAATATAATTCTCATTACACGATTTTGTAACTTTTGTAGTTGGGACATCTTATTTAAATCAACAAAGAACAGTAATGTTGGGCAATACTCAAAATGAGGTTGAATAATGGTCTTATAAACGGTTATTCTAGAATTTAGACTTAAATGTTGAGAGACTCTAGAAAAAAAGTAAAGTTTTTTTTAAATTTTCTTTTTGATATACTCAAAGTGACTATTAAGTATTAAATGATTGTCCAACATTATTCCTAAATATTTTATTTCTTTGACAATTTCAATTTTTTCATTATTTATTTCTATACTAATTTGATTAGTGTTTATTTGATTATATTTATATGGTGTTGTAATTATCATTGCCTTGCTTTTATTTACATTTAACTTTAGTTTATTTATTTTTAAGTATTCATTCATAATTCTTAAGACTCTATTTATTCTAAACAATGCCCTGTCTAGATTTTCATCACATACTGATATTAATGTATCATCTGCAAAGATATGAATGTAGTCACATTCAACATATGTATATATATTATTTATATACAATAAAAACAAGAGAGGACCTAGAATACTTCCCTGAGGAACTCCATGTTCTACCTCAACAGGAGATGATAGAGTATCGCCAATTTTAGTTACTTGTTTTCTATTAGTAAGGTATCCTTTTATCCAATTGAGTACTTTACCCTTTACACCATACTTCTCTAATTTTATAAGCAGAATTGCTCTATTGACGGTCTCAAAAGCTCTTCTTAGATCCAATGATACTGCTATTGTATACATATTTTTGCTCATATTGTTTTTCCACTCAGTGACAGTCAGTTGGATAGCTGATTCACATGAGTGTTTGGATCTAAAACCAGACTGATTAATAAACAACAACTTATTTGACTCAATATGTTCCAATAACTGTTGATAAACTACTGACTCCAATAGCTTTTCCACAAAAGGTAAAGAATTAATTGGTCTGAATTCATTGCTATTAGTAGTATTAGCAATTTTCTCAACAGGCGTAACAATACTTGTTTTCAGTTCCTCAGGGAATATTCCACTTACCAGTGATACATTAACAAGATGACACCATACATGCCCAATAACTTCATAACTGTTTTTTATTACTTGGCTATTAAGTTCGTAAGTTGTAGTTCCTTTATTTTCTAAAGATTTCATAACGGACCCCAACTCTCGTAACGAAATCGTTTTAAAATTACTAAAATCTTTTTCACACTCTTGAATGTAGCATTTAAACTCAATATTCTCAATGCTAGACACCATATCACTAATGCTACTAACAAAAAATTTATTAAAATTTTCAGAAAGCTCATGATTATTCTTTACAAGATAAACTTGACCATTGTTTTCAAAACTAACACCATTATGAAAGTTACTATTGTAGTTTTTAGGATTAATTAATTTTTTTAACGTTTTCCACATTAATCGTGGATTTTTCACATTCCTGTCAATTTCATTATAGTAGTAGATATTCTTTTTTTCTTTTATTAAGTTAACTACTGCGTTTCGTTTGCGTTTGTAGCTTTCCCAGTTAGTGTTATTAGGAATACTTTTAAATGTTTTATATGCATTATCTCTCTCCCTACTCAACTTTTTTATGTCTTCATCATACCAAGGTAAATCATTTTCGTAATACATTACTGTTTTTATTGGTGCAATCTCATTAACAACTGATCCCACATCTTTTATATTATTATAAATATCATTAACATCTGTACTATTAAGTAAAAATTGACTATCAATTAGATTTAAATTTATGTTGTGTAGCTTCTCATAACTTAAGTTTCTAACAACAAGGATTTTCCTAGTTTGGCTCCAATTAGAAATTAATCCATATTTACAGCGTAGAAAATATTCAGCGTTAAAGCACTAAACTTGAAAATTTCTTGTTTAACTTTAACTAATTTAAATGAAACAACTGTCTTAAAACAAAAGATTACATCTGTAAACGCGTTTCTCTATTTACAGCCGGTCATCTTGCGTCGAGACAATTCGATGACGTTCGACATCTATCGCAAAACATCATCGTCCGCCGCGCCAATCACATATGACTATACCAGCTGGATATACAGTGTTGCATAGTTAACTATTTAATTCTCGCAATACAAAGCGGGGCGCAAAATTTTGTTAAATTATATATGGAAGAGTTAAATATGATAATTTGAGAACTGATGGGTTAAAGGTTCTCAAGAGAAGAAGAAAAAGAATGTTTTATTAGCAATTAATAACATATTTATCATGCATGAAAAACAGTTTCAAACAATGACAAAATACTCACATCTATATAAAAATTACGATACATCAATTTAACAATTAACACAAATAGCGAATTGTAACATTGCTTTCTACTTTATTGTTTTGTGTTCTAATTTTCTAATAATTATTGGAATAAGTAAGGTTTAATTTCTATAGTTATACAATAAATTGCATCACTTTACAAAATATATTCAAAATACATCAACATTCAAAGCTTACCTGGATAAATAAATTAAGAAAAAAATAACAACAACTAAATATTTACAAAATTGAGGCACTGCTATGCAATAATATTTTTCATTGTGTACCGAATGTTAATGGTTTGACTAGATATTAATTACAATCTGTTACCTACTAAGATTATCAGAAATTACAATCAAAAAACTTCGGAAGAAAATGTCTTGCTCTATTGCTCTTGTTTATCGATCTAGTTGATCGATGACAGTTTTTATTGTATTTGTTAATTATTCTTATCTTAATGCACTTATTGTTTGAGTTAGTAACAGTACATATTTAATTGGGAATATTTGGTCGTAGATCAAGTTAGAACAAATCTAACCAAACATTTCTATACTTACTTAGTTGTTAAAAGCAATGAAAATGGCAGTTTTATCGAAAGAACGAAACTATAGTCGGGCCACTCAAAAGATGGAATTCAAGGACGCGTGATCAGTGAATACGGGCTTCTGGACGGCTTAATCTTACGATGTAATGCCTTCTAAACTGCAATAAACGAAGGACAGTTTAGACTATACTCATACCAGAGATGATATAAACTGTGGGCCGAAATAAAGGAGTACATTTGTCTCGTGATCATTCCATCTTTTGAACGACCCGACTATAGCAATAAAATTCATTTCCAATCCGCATAAAATTGATAATCTTTATTCAAGAAAAAACAACTTTACCTGTCCAGTACAACTTTTTTATTCGGATTAATCAACTTTTTTTTTGTTTCTTTATCCGGTAATGGTAATACCTTACAAATAATTTTTTTAGCTTACTGTTATTTTTTTATGATGTATTATCAAGTTAGTTAGTTTAAAACTTTTATATCAACTGTCATATTCTTGCACAGTATGCGGAAATGGCATTCATTCCATACTTAAAAATGAGTGCAGTATGACAGTATTATATTGAAATATCAGTATGACATCTTTTTATTGAGCTTACAAAGTTTAGCATAATGTACCGTACAGTGGATTGAAATGATGAAAAGTTAAGTAACAACTAGGTAACAATTACAGATAACGCATGTTTTAACGTGTATCGATAAATGTCAAGCATACGGTTGAACGTTTTTTTCTTATTGAAAATAAGGCTACTAATAAAATCAATAAAGTTTATCGCATTGAAAGTGAAGATTATTAAAAAGGGTAGTTAAGAATAATAGTTATACCTGTATAAGGTAAATATTAAGATTAAAAAAACTCACATGAAAACTAAAGTGATTAACGATTAATTTGGATGTAGGTAATTGACGAAGGGTCTGCGTAGTTATTTCGGGGCTAATATCAATCTTATTATAATTGTATACCTATTTAGAGTTTACTACGTAAATTTGCTATCAACAATGAAATTGATATATGCTATATATTTTTTTAAAAACCGGCCAGAAATGAATACTTTCCGGTTTATTTTTAGGTCAGAAAATCTCATTTTGTCGGACAAGGCCAGAAAATAAAAATGAGTCCGGTAAAAGCTTTTACCGGACTCATTTACAATAAAATAGTTAGTCTAAGATAGCGGTCAATTCTATGGTAACCGAGTTTTGTATATATGTATTTAAAACTATAAAATAACTTGACATATTTGGACGTTTAGTTGAAAACGTGAAATTTATTATAAAATGTACATTTAAAATGATGCATTTGATTGTGAACTAATGGAAGATGAAATTATACCAGATGAAATTGTTAAGGCGTACACCCAAGCAAGGTTTGTTAAAATTAGTTAATAAAGAGTTCTTGTTATAAAAATGTAAACTGAATAATATGAAGTTTATGGTACAACAATGCCCGGTTTAAAAAAAATATTGTACGTAATACGTACCAAAAGTGCTTTTACTGAACTCGCAGGCTTGCAGGGCTCGCCCTGCAATTTGCCTACTCGTCCAGTAAAAGACCACTTTCAGGTCTTGTTACGTAAACTACTATTTCATACCAAATATTTTAAGTATTTCAAAATCAGTGAAAATAAGTTTTTTATCGGGTTTAGTTTTTTTTGTAAAATTTTGTTTTACTAATTTTAATCGTTTTGTTTCTATTTATTTAAATCTTTGTTCAAATCTGTACTTTTAACTTCTTTTATAATATATTTTTAATCAGTAATGTGTAACACGCTAAAGAATGCGATTTTCATCGATGGTCGTCTTCAAATAAATCCAAAAAAATATACCAATGCATTACTATATATTTATTAATTTGTGGAAACAAATACATTCAGTTTTGAAATAAAATAACATAATCTACATTTTTATTTCTTTTACTATTTGGGGACTATCTTACTACTTCAAATAAACAATATAATTAAGTGGAAAGGTCCCCAATTAATAGATGAAAATATAAATTGTTGCCACAAAGAAGTTACAGAGAATATTGCAATATCAATATTTTTCTCTAGAAGTCTATTCAAACTAATCAAAACATGTGAAATTTCAATATCAGGATATAGGGTTAATGGTTCAGGTAAATTGGTAATTGCTGAGAGTGCGAACACAAAATCTAACCCATTCAAGTATAGTTACTCATCGATTATACTAATGGTTGGTATGTATATAATGAAAATTCTATAAAAATCTTCTAACAAAGTCAGATAGCCTCGTCACTGTTGGTCCTTTTCTCTACATTTTCGGGGAAATCTACTTCTGAATAGGTATTTAGTGTTTTTCAATACATTCTACATCAAAAAATTATTAATTACTTTATTAGTGTATGTCTATAAAGACATTTATACTTACAATTTAAGTTTTGCCATAAAATATATAGCAATTTAATTAGATATTCTAGAATAATGTAAGAAGATAAACATCCAGGGTAGGATTCTGAAGATTAAAAACGTATAAACGTAGCAAAGGTAAAAATGGAGGTTAACAACTCTTAAAGGATATAAATAGCAAGATTTTTATTAATAAAGAAAATACGAAAATAAAATATGTATTTAAGGTATGTTTATAAGCAAACTTTTAATCATTAACCAAATCAAAGAATAATTGAATTGTATTGTCGGATTCAAAATTGTAGTGATGTGGAAAACCTTTATTAATTTTATGGACGGTACTTTTCGGCTGACAGTTTAAGGATATCTAAGGATATATAGAAAATAGAAGGAGATATGGGAAGTCAGAGCATTTCCCTCTTCGACATGTTCGGCGACAGGTCATAAACAAAGCACTAAATCCGAATTTAAAGGACACAAGTGCCAGAAGTAAAAAATTAGATCGTGATTGATCTGGCTTATTAATATAGTCATTTACGAAGTGTTACGAAAAGAAACAAACATTGAAACAGCAGTAATAAAACAATGTCGGTATATAAATACGAACATTAATTGGTTAGTCAGTATTACCAAATTCTGGTGCGTTATGGCCCTCATGTGTGGTTCACAGGTCATTTTTATAGTTACCTAATAATATTGAAAACGTAATGAAGTATATCCACTAAATTGTGCATTCACAAATTCTTCTGTTTGTCTCAAGATTCACTTAAAAATAATTCGCTAGCTTGGTAATTCGAACATTTCCAGTAGTAATCATTAACGTATTGCTTAGACGTTTTATTTATAATTAAAAATTTTCCACATATTGAGATTTTGAAATAGGTAATTAAGTAGATATATGCAGTGGTCAAATGATATTTAACGATTAGAATATTTTATTATATTTGGATAGTGCATACAGGCTCTCGAAAAAAAAGTAGGTATGCTCTACGGCAGCTAACGAAAAGCTGATGATGACACCTGGACACATCGAAAAACCTTTGACAATTTTGCTGAATTAGCCGGAAAAGAGTTTCCACGTGCGTAAACATAACCAACGGGTTTAAAGCCACTGGATTACACTGAGAATATATTCTCTGATGTTGACTGTTTTGCTGCAAACTTTACAGATCGTCCGTAACGTGAAAATCTTATCTCACAATCTTTTACTTGAACAATCATCTGCACACACTGCGAACAACTAACGGCGCCAAGAATCTCCAGTACAAGTTGTTCTTCTACCCCAAGAACTTTGTGCACAGGTACCTAATAAAAATAAAAAAACACAGGCATAAAACTTCTCCAAGAAAACAGAGAAATCATTGAGTGTTTTTAAAAAGCAGGGCCCAGTAGTTTAAGACTCCTGAAATGATTCGTATAATTTAAAAAAACCGCACGTCAAAAAGGACCAAAAAAAGGAGAAATAAAGGTAAATATAGAATATTGACAGACCTACCAGAGAAAAAAAACATTTTAGAATAAAAAAAAACTAAAACAGTTTTTATTAAAGATGTTCGTAAAGTGAAGAAAAAGAAGAACAAGAAAAAAATGTCGATGGTAGAAAAAGTCATCTTTATATATGAACAAGAGTATTTCATTAGCAAGAGAGAATTTTTGTATGAAGAAGGAGTCCTAATAAAATTAATGCAGAAATCCTTAAAAAAATGGAAGAGGCCGAAAAAGATCACTTATACCCTTATATTATCGGGTGTACTACTAGAAATCCGGGAGGATCCAGGGGAACTTATCCCGAATTCCAAGTGCTGATAATTACTAGATGTGGTTTTAATACCTATTTTGGGCCTAAAAAGGCTACCAGCTTCCATTGACATTGAAGGTATTAAAGAAAAGATTTAACAACCAAAGAAGAATAAATCAAAGTGAGAAGTGTTCCACGTCCCAGAAATGTAGAAATATTGGGGTCATTGTTAAATATTAAGAAAACTTTAGCATACAGCATAAGAGAGAAACATATTTTTTGTTTAATTTTTCCAGTTTCTTTTTCTCCAATTTATTTCTGAGTACAAAAAATACATGATACTAGGTATAATATTACTACAACATTGTCTCCGCATTTTATATAGCTTTATAACAACACTATAATACGAAATAAACTTTTAGCCTTAGTTCGAAAGGTTAACTTTAACAATAGTAAATTGTAAAAAGTATTGAAATACTTACTAATTAAGCAATGTAGTTTGATTATTGATAATATTTTACCTGTTTATTTATCAATGGTGCTATTTGGTACTATTCCTGTTGTTTTTTGGTATTAGATAAATCATTTAAATTTAAAACTTGTTAATGGTACTAATACATATATGTATTGAATTTCTTGGTCACATTGCATAAAAACAAATGGTTATGGTACCGGTCATTATGACCTAGGCAAACTTTGGAGGCGGAGCATATTAAGAAATATCTTCAGTCATAGTTTTGCAGTAAGGGTAACCATCTCAAACATTAACTAAATATTTAGATGCTGCAGAGTCACATTCAAATAGCAATGATCGTACTATACATTATATTACCATTTATTATAGTATCAATTCTTTTGGTACAAAAAGTACCTAACTCTAAGATTAGGATATAATAAAACACTGTGTCTGTGATTTGAAGATACTTAAGATACGAGTGAACTGACTTCCATTATCGTTATGTGAGTTTATTTTCACTCTATTGATAAATATAAAGAAATAGTAAAAAGTTTGAATCTCAGTAGAAAGGTAATCCACTGACAGTCAATTACTATATTGAAAAATTTTGAAATTTATTGAAATATGTTACATATTATGTGACATTAATTTACACGAATAAAACACAGTTCTATTTTTCTGCAAACTTTTTTATTTTGTCGGCTAGTTGTAATCAATTCTTACAAAAGTTAACTGCATCATAAACATGCTTATATAGGTACATTGCGTGCATTTCTATGAATATCCCATTATTTGAAAGTTACCTACATATAAAAATTAATTCTATTTTCGTAACGAAAAGTTTCGGTCTCCTTAACGGAATAAATTATAACGACAAAAACTATTTCTGCTGCCGATTTGATATCGAACTAGGTAAACCTTATATATAATTATAGGAACATTGTTTGTGGTATTTAGTTTATTTTTAGTTTTATTTAGATTGGCTGAAAAAAAATGAAGAGACAAGTTGCAACAAAGAGAGTTTGTTTTTTTAAATCAGTAGAATTTTATTTCAATAAGATGGTGAATGTAATGTAATGTTAACAAAATATTTATAGTCAAATATTAAACACATTATTACTTATATTAAAGAAACTATAAGCTTTATACATTTCAAGTCTTGAATGATTGTATACTTTATAAGCCATAAATATTGTTTACCGAATTATCATAAAATAAAGACTGTAGCAGAAAGAAAAGAGGTTGTAATGAATAATTAAAAAAACATTCTGTGAATCTACGGTCAGTAGGTAATACATACACAAGAAAAATAGTTCGCTCATTTCATATCTACAACATATTATCAATAACCAAAAATAAAAAATAATATTATTTGTGAAAAGTATGGAATAATTTTATAAATAAAGTACAAATTTAATGTAGAAAGTATAAAAGTAGTGAAACAGGCTTATCTCAGAAAGTATAATAAAGGAAAACTAAAGCGAAAAGCAAATTATTCTTAAAAGCTCTAAACAAACACACAATATCATATTAATGAAATTTATTCTTTTCTCAATATATCAATATGTAATATAAAAAGTAAATAATAGATGCTTAAAATGTTCATAACACTGAGCAAAACTCACCACGTGTCAATAAAGGGGTAAAACGCTAAAACGTATATTTTAACGAGCGATTAAATATTAATCTACATTTAAATTTCCTGTTGAGAGTGTAAAAGGTACCTACTTTGCTATAGGTAGGTACATAGATAAATTTCAGGTTTAAGAATCAAATAAATAATCTCCCGCCACCTTTCTTACGTATGTATATGAATATGATATATGAAAATATGAATACGTTTAATTTTCTAAAAAGTGCGCTACAATTATGAATAAAAATTGTTATAAACAAAAAATAATATTTTTGCAACATATGTTTATCTTGGTTACACGTTGTTAATATTTGCAATAACAAAATCTTATTTGGTGACACAGATTAATAATCACAATTTATTTAACCTCTGTTAATAATTTGTAGTTCGTTAATGTAAACAAAGAATATAAATTACATATTTTAGTATTTTAAAATAAGCGAAATATTTTTTCCGAATGTTATATGCGATATTTGTAAATGACTCTATTAAAAGTTATTCTTTAATCTTGGAAAAATTATAATATTGTAGATATTAAAATAATTAACATAATTTCAACTTCGTAAACTGTTTAGGTATATATAAATAAGAACAAAATACTTTCTTCCAAAGTTTTGCAGATTGTTTCTAGTTTTTTTTGCAGTTTGTTGTAGGTAGAAAATGTTTAATTTTGTTGTTCCAATATACAATTTTGATTGATGGCTATTTGAGATTAAAATTTAATGTACTTACAGCTGATAAAGATAAGTTACCGGTAAGTTTGATGTTTGTTATGAAACAGTTTCGCGTCAAGTTTCTCGCACATAGCAAAATAAAGTCGGCAGCACGTGCCGAGCGCAAACTTTGGACCAATGAGCGCTCGCGTTTGGATTTATTATTGCAAAGCAGCACATCGCGCGAAAATCAAAACTTTAGACAAGAGAAAGGAATTTAATAACACACACACACAGAGAGAGGAACACACACTGTTGAATACAGAAACTAAAAGTGGATATAAGAGAGAGCGCATATTCGCACACATGCACATGACACATTAGCAGGATAGAAGTCAGCAGGAAGGGCGCGCACCTGTCATTAGTTCCCGCAGAAGGACGCTTTCTTCGAGGGGTACCGGTTCCGACTGCTTTCAAAAATATGCCGACTAGCAATGGACGCATAATTCCCGGATCGCTGTTAATGAATCCGATTAGACAAAGCCTACTAAGAGGCAAGAACGCTTGCGCCCAACTTCCCCTCATGTAAGATTCTCCCCCCTCTTTCTTTACTCTTACTGTTTTACCCTTAGACATAAATTAAGGGGCGGCGTATACTTAGAATCACACACGCTCTTCTACCCTCTCTCTCAACTTGCCGACCACTAATTACTCGAAACAAGGCCGGCACGAATACTCGCTCTCGCTCTGTTTTGCATAAATGCACTAAGAAATCATCCACGCCGCTACGGCTTTCTTTTTAACGAGGACGCCCTTCTTTTCACCCTTCATATACAATCTTTTTTTACGTTTTTCTTATTTCGCTAAACAAAACTCAACCCCTTCCCGACCGGCTCTCTTCTTCATCAACATTTTCTCGGGCTCCGTCGCAGCCGGCGAGTTTCCACACACATACACACACTTTTCTATCACTAGGATTTATATATTGAGATTGAGATT
Source organism: Altica lythri (assembly GCA_964028335.1). Taxonomy (NCBI): domain Eukaryota; kingdom Metazoa; phylum Arthropoda; class Insecta; order Coleoptera; family Chrysomelidae; genus Altica; species Altica lythri. The sequence goes on along the minus strand of OZ034802.1, from coordinate 46,825,091 downwards.
TCGGGAACGTTATTTCTAGATTTCAAGCTATCCGGAATGTTACTGACGGCATTTCAGAACGGAAAGTGTGTGAAAGGTAGCGTGCGCGCGATTTCAGAATAGGGATATATATTGCCATAAGCGAACAACCCAAGTGTAAGAATATATTAAAGTACATATAAAAGTTCTTTTTAAAAATACGTACGTTTATGTTAGGCATAACATATTAAAAAAAAAGTTAAAAAAATCGAATGAGTAATTAAAGAAGACTTTTTACGTAATATCAATTTCTATGCAAATATATAAAAAGACAATAGACTTATGATGTCATTTTTTTTTTAAGAATAATCTTTGAATTTCTGAAAGTAATTAAATTTTATCGTCAAAAAGAACTGGGATAGATTGATGCTGAAGACTAGTTTCATAGGATGACAAAAAATAATACGAAGTAAAACAAAATTCAAATCTGTTTTGTCTATATTTTACAGGAAATTAGACAGTGTAACACACAATAAGAGAAAATAAAAAAAATGTAAATGAGTCGTAACGAAGAAAAGGGTTAGAAACTAAATTAGAAAAGCAAAGAAGATTAAACCAACAAACTAGAGAATAAAAGTAAATCAAATTTAAAAATCAAAAAGTATTAATGAAAAGAAGAAATAATGTATATTATGAAAATAGAATTTATTTGATAATGACGCAGTGATTTCTGTGATGCACCATAAATAAATGACAGAAATAAAAAATAAAAATAGTATGAATACAAAAATTGAAAACAAAGAGTTGTCAGACACCTATTTTAACAAATGAATAGTAAATAGACACACTGCAGCTAGATAATTAATTACGATGAAAAGGACATAAAAAACAAGAAAAAATGGTAAAGTGAAAAAACGTTGATAATAATATAGGTACTTAAAACTGATTTTTTATATTATTTTCTAGTTTTTAACATATTGCCTGTTTTATGTAGTTTTTATTAAGATTTCCTAAATTGTTTATAAACCTGATTTTTTAAGGTTTTCTGAAATTTTCCAAAATTTTTTACACAATAAATTAAAATAAACAAAGTACTTGTTTTGGTGACGTTTTTTTACGATCAGCACGATCCCCAGAACGTCTCATAGAAAGCATAGTTTCAAAAAATGATTATTCTTATTCTATATAACTATATGTATACGTGCCCTTATCTAGGTACTGTAGTAGTTGTACTAATAAGCCGGACATGCAATCAACTGTCGTACGCGTATGCGTACCGTAAGAGGGTACATCCCATCTAACCTTTGGTTCTGTCGTGTTCCCTATGTTCACTTCGTTCGCTAAAACATTCCACAACAGCTTTAAAATATCCAAATCCTAGTTTTATCACGTGTTCAGAAAATATTCAAGAAATATTTATTTATTTTTTAATAAACAGTCTTAGAATTCTGTTATACATTAAATCACAAGAATAAGCAAATACTACCAGATTTTAGCTGCAACCAACGATTTTCCATATAGAAAATGCTTGAAGTTAAATTTTAAAATTCCAAAACTGAGTTTGTTTATTAAGTCCTTGAATGAAGACTGCTAATAAGTGAAGTGATTTAAATTTTGGCGGAGTCGCTTGTTACACATAGGTAAGCATAAGTGTCTAAAATTGCCATATCACTGATAGCATAGACCAAAATAATAATATTAATAATAATTATTTTTTAACTAATCATTTACCGAACAAAAATGATTGTATTCTAGCATAACCCCACCGAAAATGAACAAGTTGGGGAAGCATAGCTTTCGTAACGCTGTGAAGTATGACTAGAACCATACGTATGAAAAACATTAATCACTTGCGGTTACTTGCAATCGCATAAAATCACTTGCAATCACTGAAACTCACTCACTTGTGATCCGCTTAAAATCACTTGTAATTCCGCTCTGAGGTATTATTTGACCGAGTTATTCGTTCCGGTTAGTGCAGATTGACCTATCTTATCCTAATAAGGGTTTAACGATGGTTGGTTATAGCATTATCTGGTTTTGATCTTTACATATTTGGGTTTCATATTGTCATGTATTTACAAATTCTAGTATTTTTCGAGTATTGTCGTCGACCAGAGATTTCAAAAAACTTTTGTTATTTAGTGTTGATATTTATTCTTCTTCATATACTATTGTTTTTTATTGATATGTTTTTTGTTTGATAATTACTATTATTTTATATTTTCGATCAATATGTGGCAACCGGCGTGGCGTTCACCAAAAACTAAAATTTCGGGACAATAATTCTTTGGATGCGTGTGATAATGATCTAATAGTGGATGTTGATGACAGTGTCGAAAGTAGTGAAAGAAAAAAATGTTATCTTGGCTCCTTTTGGTCCTAAAGTTTTTTTTTTAGTTTTGAATGCGTTTTTTAACCACCTATCCAGATCAACTTGTAAAGATAAATTATAATGAAAAATAACGAAGTTATTGTAAATGTTTATAACTGAAAAAAATGACTATTTTTTAACATCATTTTTAACAACAATTTTGTAATAAATAATTCATTTTTTGCATAAATTCTTAAAGTTGAAACCTTAAGGAATTTATTTCACTTTTCTTAAACGTTCTAGGACCGTTCCTTGGGCAAGAACAGTTGTTTAAATAATTCGTCTCTGGGATAAACCGAGGGGCGGTTAACTTCTCTAAAAGGTGTACACGGATTAAAAATCTTTAAAGATTTTACGGGATTTTAGGATTTTAAAAGATTTTTGAAGGTTTTTGAAGATTTTTGAAGATTTTAGTATAACAAAAGATTTTTAGGGATTTTTAAAGATTTTATAAAATTTTCAAGGATTTTAACTCGGATTTTAAGAAATTTTGAGGAATTTTTTGGGATTTCAAGATTTTCAAAGATTTTACGAGACCAATTTTAGACCGTTTAAAACACAGGCACTGGCTTGTTTTTATCGCTTTGGGGTGCTATACAGGGTGATCCACTAAGAGTGGTGAGCGGCCATATCTCAGAAAATATAGGAGGTGAAGCGAAAAGTTAAATACAAAACTTATAAGATATGTGGTAGTCTATATTTCTATAAATATTCAATAGTATGGCACTGCTGGCTATGCCGGAAGTAGGTGTCAACTTGCTTATTTTATAAATAACAGTATATTATTACATTTTTGAATTCTACATAAAATTATAATTGCTTTTTAATAAATGCATGATTACTTTATGGTTAATAGTTTCCGAGATATTGACTGTTGAAAAATGACATTTTTGATCTTTGACCTTCTACATCTTAGAGCAAAACGGCTTACATGTTCCTATGTTCGATTTTTCTAATCTTTCCAAAAGTGTCAACTTCCGGTCAAACCGGATGTAACTTGAAAGCAGGAAATACAGTTCTTCCGGTGTGACCGGAAGTTGACCCTTTTGGAAAGATAACAAAAATCGAAGATAGGAACATGTAAGCCGTTTTACTTTAAGATGTAAAGTTAGAAAGCTAAAAGCTGTCAAAGTTCAAAAATGTCATTTTTCAACAGTCAATATCTCGGAAACTATTAAGCATAAAGTAATCATGCATTTATTAAAAAGTAATTATAATTTTATGTAGAATTCAAAAATATAATAATATACACGGTGTTCTTTATAAAATAAGCAAGTTGACATCTACTTCCGGTATAACCGGAAGAGCCATACTATTATAAATATTTAAGAAATATGCACTACCACATATTATCTCATACTTACCTTTTGCATTTAACTTTTTGCTTCATCTCCTATATTTTCTGAGATATGGCCGCTCGCCACCCTTATAGCGGATCACCCTGTATATACTATAGCCAATAGAAAACTTGTTTTTAAATATATTTTAAAAAACCACACCTACTACTCAGAACCCAACTCATATTAAAAAATACTTTGATTAGAATTATTGCAGCTGGGATCTTCTGCTGGGCGAAGGCATGTAAACAACAAAATATTAATAAACCATTGTGTCCTGGAAGTTTTATTCATTTAATAAGTGTATAATAGTTTATTAAAAAGTTTTTTTAAAGCTTTGAATTGCTTATCAATTTTGTATTTGTCCGATCTTCTTAGAAAAAAGGGATCATTGCCAGTCAATTCTATCGGTCCGTAGAATATATATTTGCCATCCACTTTTTGGATATCCTCGTCGGTGCCGCTCCGAACCTACTCGAGGCTCGCCGACAGGTCAGCATAATTCAGCGAGAATATTTAAATTTTAATCTAACATTCAAGAAGATTTTAGAAGTTTATACGGGATTTCAAGAGATTTTATGAAATTTCGCGAGATTTCTTGCGATTTTCTAAGATTTTAAGGGATTTTAAAAGATTTTACAGGATTTTAAAAGATTTTACGGGATTGTAAAAGATTTTCAAAATCCCAAAATATTTTAGCGGATTTCAAAGAGATTTCATGGGATTTTAAAAAATTTGTACACGGATTTTTAGAAGTTAACCGCCCCTCGGGATAAACAATTAGCTTTTTACATAAACTATTAAACCAATTCGGCTGAAATTTTGCACACATATTAACACCTATAATGCCCTCATTGTCACAATTGTTTGACATTTACAATTGTTATTGCAATAGTTATAACCATTTATTCAATATTGCTAAAAAGACCCGTATTTAGCTTAATTGTTTATTGATTTAAATTCTTAAAAAATAAAATTGAAGGTCTTTTTATGCTCCAAGATCTTTAGTTTACCAATTATTTATAAAATTTAATTTAAAAATTTTACAATCAAAATACTGAATTTTGGGATTTTCTCATTGTTTATAAAAAAACGACGCATATCTAACTGTAACTTTTTATGTATTTATCATTAGAAAGACCTCCCCTACCATTTACAACTTTCAGATATCTGCTAAACTTTTTTACCCGAAATGTCTATTTTTTTTCTCTGTAGCCTGGGATACCCGCCATGAGTCGTTCCGCGAGCTGTATTTTCATGAAATGTCCTCCATATTTCTGTAAGTTAATATGTTCCTTTTTCTTTCGATCGGTCCCAAACAGTTCTGACCCAAACATGCGTGGTAACCATCTTTGTATGTTATTCCTTCTCTACCTTTCGTGTTTCCAGGGTCTATTGTTTTCGGTAAATTTCATTCTCGTGCTACTTCTGGCTCTCTCCTTCCTTGAATCTGTTAAACTCACCACGATATCAGGTTTAATGCCTTACATAGCATGGTGCTTTGACTGATTCTCGTACACATCTGTTTTGTTGGGCCTGTAGCTTTTTTGCCATCATTGTCTTGCATCTTATATCACAGATGCCTTCGTAAGGTTTGGCATTAATTTTATTTGTTGTAAACAGTGTCATCACCGAATTTATGTCAACTTACGTGTATGGTTGTTATCTCGCCCGCGTTGGTCTGATTGCTTAACATTGTATTTTTTTGTAAATATTATGTTGATGTGTCTAATTGTATGCAATATTTGGTATTTCATTAAGAGAAACCAAAAACTACCAAAATTCTCTTACAAATATACATCTTATATATGATAAACCATGCTCGAGAATGAGGTATAAAAAATAGCATAGGTCTAAAATTACTAGTTTTGTAAACTTAGCTTTAATTTAAAAGCATGCAAGTGGTTACTTTCAAATAGACCATATTTCTTGTTTTTTTACACCACTGAAACGTGTATTCCTTAATTTTTAACTTGTTTTCATTGTACTTGCTTTAAACTTGATGGATTTTCAAACAATTTATCAATACATATAAACTTTTCAATAAATTACGTCTTAAAAGAAAATCATTCTCAAAATGTTATGTATGTAGCCATAGTAGTTAGTCAACACGTGTCAGAACATTTGTGTTAACTTATGCATTTGTAATGACGAAAAAGTTTCCATTTAAGAGATGAAATTATTTCATTATTTTTCATTGTATCTAGTTCTGGTTATAAATATTTAAAATAATCTTTCTTGCTATTTCTGAATCGGTTTACGTAGAACAGTTGTAAATCACCTTTTGAGGCTACCAGTTTTAGGAAATGAAGATTTTTACCAGAGGCGTAGAAGTTACAATAAAAATTATACTGCTACTTCTGCCATATGTCTGTAAGAATAACAACTGTTTTTATCGCCATTTAAAATGTCCTTTTTTTATTTTTTAAGTCTTCGATTCCAATAACTACCTTACTCGTCTTTAGTTCGTACTAAAATCCATAGAATAGGTACACTATTAACTATGGTAATCTTGACCTTATCTCTTGATCTTGATAACATACTCTTGTTTGTCTGGTAGTTCACATGTTTATATTAATTTTTGAATAAAATTTTATGTTCAGTAGATACCTACCCTTAATATTTAATATTAATGTTGCCTTCTGATATTCATTATGCTTAATTAAAAAAAAATTATGGTAATATAAGCAAAATAAAAGGGACCCATAAGTTGTGTGTTCTATACAAGTTAATTGGTATCTTTAGATTGTTGTAATAATGAAAAATAAACTAATATTTAAAAAAATACTAGCGTGTTTTAATATGTAGTGCATTTATTTTTATTTAATCTTATTTAACCATTTGCTAATAAACCTACTTAAGGTATTCATTTGTTTTAAAATAAATTCCTTAATTATGTAGAATAAATTTTGTTGGTATGTATACGCTAAATTTATTTTAAGTATCTATATATAATTATTGTAAATATTTTGGTGATTAAATCATTAACTATTTGATAATTTTAAGTATATTTTGTATAAAATGATTACTTACAATTGTGCTGTAATATATGTATATCCAATAAACAGAAATAATCCACAAAAACACTGATAATTTACACAGGCCACAATAACAAACACAAAATTACACGTAGGTATATCAAAACGTACTTTTCACTTCACTAGAGTAACAACCTGTCTCAGTCTTCTCACGACGTTGACTAAGTCTAACAATCGCGAAGATCAGGTTGAAAGGTACCACTATCGGCCCTATACTTTCTAGGAAGGGATCGTGATAAAGGCAAATTTTTACCTATTTTTATGATTTGTTAGCAATAGTAACCTTCTAGAGACCCACAACTGTCGTTAACTATAAATATCTCTTGTTTTGCACATGAAACGGTAATTTGCATAACGGTTGAGGGGGTAAATCCGATAGTACTTTGGTACTGTATTCAACAAGGGCGTATTCTATAACCAATCCGATAAGATGTTTATTAGAAAGCAAAACATATGTATTTAGTATGAGTAATGTTGGGTATTTTGGAAAGTTACTGATGGCTTTTCAGAATGTTTACACATATATATTAACAACAAAGTTAACTGGTTAGTGATTATTACTGATTACAAAAATATAGTTTAATATTAATAAGAGTAAATAATTCCTAATTGGCAACTATTACAAATATATATAAATTGATGTACGTGAGTAAAATTTTGGTATTCATTATACAAAAAGCTTTTGATTAATAGCCTGTACATCGACTAATTTAAGCAAAAAATAAGTTATATAAATGAAAACGATTGTAGATGTCTTAGTTTTATAGGTACTTCAAAATTTAAACATAAAGTATTATATGACATTAATTTCCAATTTTTTAATTAATTTAGGTATTATTAGAGAAAAAAACATTTTATAGTTTAATACTCCAGTATTTCAGTAAAGTCGTTTAGTTGAACTTACGGCCGTCTTTCACTCTGAGCAAATAAAGATAATGGGTCCCCTGTGACCATAATAAACCACTACTTTGTTAAAATATACAAATTTTTATTAAAGATAATTGCTTATTTTGTCTATTCTTCCTAATATAGATCTCCAAATTTTTGTTAGTAAAATAAATTATAGTTTTATCATTTTTCTGGATAGACTAAAAGCCTTATTCTTTGGTTGCTTGTACCAATTCCGTATATTTAGCGATAGATATTAAGGATTCTATAATATGCTTATGACCTTTATGTAAGGCGCTCTCTGCATCAGTTTGGACTGACCACCTTGGTTTTGAAGGTCTTTTTTCGGTTAATATTTTCAATGGTGAGTGAAGCCCGAAAAAACATTATTTACTACTAAATCCTTTAAAAAAACTGTGTTACCCTGATACACACGCAGCGTCTAAAATACGTACCACCAGTTTAGTGAGTAGCAAATGTGCTTTCGACTTAATTCTGGTTTGTGGACCAGTATAGGTACCTATTTGAAGCCTTTTATCGAAGCTTTGTTCTCCACAATCTTTAATGTAAATATGATGAGTTTCTCTAAAAAAATCAAGATGGTTTTAGTTAAATACACAGATTTATTCTCCTTAATAGGTATTAATTTCATAAACCTTCGAAGTCGACTCACTACCGTAACTTTTGATCAAACATAGAACATAAAATATTTCACTAATGCTTGTTTTTAAAATTTTTTAATTTAAATATATATGCCAGAGTAGAATGGCTATCGGTTATCATTTGGTAATTGATTAGGGACGAGGGGGGCCTACGATCGATCGCGGCACCCTGGCACGTGCTAGTGTGTCCAGTGAGAAAGGGTGGTTTATATTTAGAAAAATATTAATAATATTTTATATAAAAATGGGATATCCGAATAAGGAAAGGACCTTTACAATATTTTAAACTTTATTTTCATATAAGTATGTATTTTCGTCAAATAAAGGTCTCCTTAATTCAATATAATATTTTATTATTTTAGTAACTTCTTGCGAATTAAAACTTTTTCTGATAATTTTTATATATTGTAACGTTATTTTAGTAATAAAAATTTTCTTAAACTAGTGTTTGCTTGATCTTTTTGTTCTAATTGTTTGAATAGTGTGTATAATTAATTTTATTAATACATGTGCGACCATACATCAGTTTTTAGTAAAAATTTTAGGCCCTATTCAGGAATATTACCCAACATGTTTCATTTTATTTTAACTAAAA